>BMAO01016721.1:0-54968 GCA_019973975.1 Trichonephila clavata
ATGTATGTATGTATGTATGTATGTATGTATGTATGTATGTATTTGTTCGGGTGGAATCTTGCAACTCAATTTTGAAGCTGATATCTTCCTCCCATTGAGCTGAAATTTTGTATACACGTTTAGTTTGGATGACAATGCATGTTTTGACCGTTTATATTCCGATATTGCAATTAATTAAAAAGATATTAATTAAAAACGTTAAACTAGTTTTGGGCGCCAAACTTGGATAAATCTGCATTGTTGTAATAATTTTATTGTTACAACAATGACAAAAAGTTGGCGTCGAAAATCGGTTTTCAGCCAAACTGGAATTTCATAACGTTGCGCTATTGACTGTATTAATTAACTTTGTCTAAAAAATAATTACATTTCTACAACGTAAAAATAATCTAATTTCTGCAGCATATGCAATTTTTTTTACAAATTTCTATCTATTTTCTTGGATTTAAATTCAAAACAAAAAAAAAGTAGAGCTATTTTTTCAAGTAGATTGGTACATTGTATACCTTTCTCAACGCTGCCAAGTTAAACTGAGATGGAGTATTATAGAAATTCTAACTTTAACCTATGAAGCTCAGACAAAAAATAATGATAGAATCGGAAAAATCATTTATTTCGTCGCGATACGGTATAATGTTTTTTACAAAATAATAATATTTGTATTTCTTACGATTTTTTTAAAATAAGTCAAAATCGATGCGTTTTTATGAAAATAATATCTAAATCGACGAGCATGAATTTTTTTGTTTAAACGAATCGACATTACGTACTAAAACAGTCATGATTTGCTCTTTAGAATCAGTCCATTTAAAATTAAAATGTCGAAACTTTTTTTTTACGATTTTTCAAAAATACTCAAAATTTTAATATTTAATAACTTTGTCATTTATGAAGAAAATCTCATAAAACTTTTTTTCGTGTGTAGGATAATATTACCCAAGATCTGTACAAAGATTGAAAGAATTGCTTAAAATTTACGGATTTAAGAAAAAAATTGTGTTTTTCGTCTAGTACCCTTTTTGCGAGAATTCATTTAGCTTGACTGTTCGAAAATAACCGGCTAACACCTAGCAACAATGATGCGTTGAATGAGATGAGCAGACTAAGAAACCTGTCCAGTGATAACTAAAAAGTAAAAAATAAATTAAAAGTAAAAAAACTTTTTAAAAACAAGCTTTTATTTAAACGCGCTAAAAGAATAAAATAAATTTTCTTAAAATTTTTTTACTCTCAACTTATAACGTCATTACACAATTTATATGATATAAAAAAGCTTGTCGCGAGATTTACCTCTGCAGATAAACAAGTAAATTAAATAGCTTGATCTAATTGATTTTAATTTCTTAAGAATTTCAAACTATGTAAATAAGAGTATTTTAAACTTGCGACAAGCTTTTATATCATATAAATTGTGTAATGACGTTATAAGTTGATAGTAAAAAAAATTTTAAGAAAAATTTATTTTATTCTTTTTAGCGCGTTTAAATAAAAGCTTGTTTTAAAAAAGTTTTTTTACTTTTAATTTATTTGTGCTATTATTGTATTTTAAAGCTCACAATGCAAAATTTGACATCTAACTTCAAACGTTTAAAAATATGATAATTTATTATAATTTTCACTAAAAATAGCAAGCATTATTTTGCATTTGATGTATCAATAATACTGTCATAATCTTTTAAGACTATTAAATGTCTTCTTATATATGTAAAAACTGAAAAATTCTGGATTAAATAATATTTTTTATTAAAGAAAATTTAATTTTTACTTATGTTATTCACAATTATAAAAAGAGTTGTATCATTTTCTAGCCAAGTGATTTTTAATAAGAAAATGAAAATTTTTCACTGCTGTTTATTTTTTAAAAAAGAAAACCTTCATATTTAAATGTGTTTTTATGTGATTTTTTTTACTATAATAACAAGGATGAATGTAGAAGAGACGATACTGTGTATTTATATCATTATTGAAATAAAATTAAAAAAAGATTCCGAAGGATTAATTATTTACATTGTTTTAAAAAATAATGCATGGAAAATGCATTCAAATTGAGAGATTTCAGAAATCAAGTTTTAAAGTAGATTAGTTTCAAGACATTTTGTATCAAGAAAAGAATATAAAGTAAAACTTAGACTCGACACCACAAAAACATTTTAAGCAATTGTTTGTTTTAGTGGTGACGTTCTGAGGCAATAAAAACAATTGGTTGTTGCCGTTGATCCTTGTTATTATGAGCCACAATCAAGGTCTTACTTAATGAACGTCGTCGTTTGATTCGATAGAACAGCGATTCTTTTGCTTTCATTTTGAAACCCGCAAAGGCTTGCATAGTTAAAAAAAATGCTGCCTCAAGAAAAAAAAAATGAAACTTTGTTCATTTCTTTTACTTAAATCTAATAATAATAATCGCAATGAATACAGAATGCAATTTATTTTTATTTATTTTTATCATGCAATTTATATTTCCCCCCGTTACATACAAGTTTCACTTGTATGTAACTGAATCTTTGAACTCGATTTTTACCCACTTCAAAAGGTCAGAATAATTCGAAATTTTGCACACTTGTCAAGGACTGATGCCAATACAATAATTTAATAATTTTGTTCCATTGTCCTGATTAGAATCACCAGGGATAACGATTTTCAGATTTGGAGACTAATTCCAAATACTACTTCCAGATTTGGCGACTTATTGCATATTGTACCATTTTCAGATTTGGTAACTAATTCCATAAATCCTTTCCAGATTTAACGACTAAAGATTAAAGCGCAACCCTAAAAGCGAACATACTTGTGGTTAATACAAATTAGACAAAAAAAAAGTGTTCTTTGTCGGAAAAAGGAGATGGTGGGTGCGTTAGAAATTTCTTATCACAATGTAAACAATTGTCTAGTTTTTCTAAATTGGAAATAAAAAGACTCGACCATGTGGAAAAAAAATAGTTTATGTTCTAACTGCTAAATACTTTTTATTTTTATAAAGCAATACGTTTAGAAGTGACGATGATACGAAGTAGCATTATAGTAATACGTTAAAAATGTGATAATACGATTGACACTTAATATATCTTTTTAACACACTTTTATTAGTTTGACCTGTATCTATAGAGACGGAATCTTTGAAATATAACGATATGGGACTCATTTGAGGCCCCGTAAACGGAGAGAATAAATGCCCTTCAGACCCGTTAATTAATATCCATTGAAGAGCAAGACTAATTCCAGCAGCCACATAATTCCAGCTCCAAATATCAAACTCAAGGATAAATTCAACAATGAATAAATGATAGTTTTAAAAACTAAAAAAACACGCTTTTATTGGAACTAAAAAATGAAAAATGAATTATAGTTTAAAAAACTGAAAAACACGTTTTTATGGTTAATCGAACTAAAGAGTAAAAAAAATAATTCTTAATATAAGAATAAAATGAATAACGAGAAAATGAATGTCATTGTGGTAAAAGCGTGTGGGGTGCTTTGCACTACATTTTTACACCAAATCAGCATTTCGGAATAGAACTAGTAAGCAATTATAACAATTAATATAGAGCACTCAACGCTTTTACCTCAATGACATTAATTTTCTCGTTATAGTCATTTTATTCATATATTAAGAATTATTTCTTACTTTTTATTTCGATTAACCATAAAGGCGTGTTTTTTTTAGTTTTTTTAAAACTATAATTCTTTTGATTTAATGTTCAGAATTTGATACAGAACAGCGGTCCTCTAGAATCTTCTAGAGTAGGGGCGGGTAAATAGGGGACATTCAGGAAACCAGATAGACAGAAAATGTTCTCTATATTTGGGTCAACATATATTTGTTAACTAAAGTTTTTCTTGAATGAAAATCAACAAGGGTAAATTTTGGATGCATGTTGGCTGACATTAGCTTGCAGGCGATGATGAGAATTTCAAAAAGCTATCTCATTCATGATTTCAAAAATATTGTAGAAAAATGTGAAAGGGTACATTTGATTCCTTAAACTAATTTTAAAATTAAACGTACTTGTAGTTATAGGTATAAAATTAGTACAATAAACAAATTGAATAAAATTGGCACCATTTTATTCCTTGATTTTTATGGTGCAATTATACATTTTCTGAAATGCAAAGTTAACTAATGAATGCAATCATTTTTAAAAAGTTGTAGCCCTCCGGTATCATCTGGGGTGGCATTGCTTGAGTTTGAGTAACAGCCAGAGATAGAGATAATACAGATTTTTAGACTACAGAAATATTTACTGTTAACTTACACGAAATTTTAAATAGTTAAATGCGAATAGTAAATAAAAAATGGCACCTTTGAAGGTACTGCGAATATTTAGAAGTTAAAGGCCTTATCACACGTATACGTATTTGGAGCAATTTTCCTTGAAAGCACAATTCCGAACAATTTCTACCTAGTTGTCTTAGCAACTGCTCCGAACAACTTTTTCCCAGATAGCTGAAAAAATTATTCCAAATAAAAATTGCTTTAAATTCCAGCCAATGGTGTTCTTTGACTCCCTACGCCAAAACAAGATGGTGGTAAAGATAGCAGCTCCGGCATCGTCAAACGCATCAGATATGGCGTATAATATTTTAATGGTGTATAATATTTTAATGTCGTATGTTTTAAACAGAATGATGCTCCATTTTTGTTTACGCCCGTCAACAAAAGCACAAGCGAAATAAAAGAAATAATATTGGAAGTTCGTTTTTCGAAGTAGAAAAATCGGCGAATAATTTTTTAATAGGGAGATAGAGCGCGGATCACGTCAGAGCATGTCGCTTTGCTTATGGCAACCGTTCACCCTCAGCTGCTTGAAAAATTTGGCGAAACGGTTGCTCCAAATATGCGTGTGTGATAGGGTCTTAAGAGTCTAAATTGCGGTAATCTTTTTATGAAGACAAAAACCTTGCATCCGTCCGATACGTTTTATGTTACAGTTAGAATGCCTAGGTGCGGGGGTGTAAAGTTGCAGTTGGGGTAGGAAGCGCTGGAAAATATGGCGTGCTCAGTCACAGTTAAGTTCCGCTTTCATAATGTGGCCCTTAGAGCCCAAACAATTTCCCACCCCTGTTTTAGAGTATCCCTTGATCACATCCCCTCCTTGATAAGCACCCTTAAGTTCTAATATACACCCAAATAAAACTTAAAAATGTTGATTTTGGAATGTCATTCTATGCTAAAAGTTTATATCTATGGTTAAAATTCTCTAATCTGGCAAATTTCTTAATTTAAATGACATTGTTGTTGACTTACAAATATTTTTTTATAACTGCGGATTCCTTAAATAAAATTCCTAAACAGTCGAATTTTAACTGAGATTTTTCAGATATTGTTTAGTTTTTCCTTCAAATTAGCGATTAAAGTTACATAATATATATAAATTAATATTCACATTCCATTTCCGATATAGAAATAAATCAGAAATATCAGGCAGCAGTAGTTTATTTGGCATGAAAAAAGTCATTTACATAGTAAAAAATACGAATTACTTAGAGCTATGCATGATTTCGATATCCCCTTAAAGCTGATAAATTTGGTAAAAATTACAGTATGACCCTTTGTAAAGTCCTAATACAAGGATGTTTTTCTAGTGGTTTTCTCGACGATAAGGAAGTTAGACAAGAAGATGATCTTTCAAGCCTCTTTTTCAAAATTGCGTAGGTGAGGGTCATTAGGAAGTCTGGATATTTGGTGATATTTTTATCAATTATATTCAAGTGCTGGCGTTTGCAGATAACGTAACATTAGTGACCAGAAGTAAAATTTATTTAGGAGTAATTGAAGCATTTGAAGTTTGATCAATTATTAACCTATTAACACTATTATTAGCCACGATAAAACTAAATATATGTGACTAATGTTGGAATACTTACACTCTAACTCACCTTTTAATTGAGTATCATATATTTGAAATGGGCACAGAATTCATTAATCTGGAATCAACGTTTATTAAAAACAATGATAGATTGATTCTGAAAGGTGGAAGCATGGTGACAGAACGACAACGAGTATTGTCCAGCTATTAAATAGCTCGAGTGCCAGTGTTAAGCTCTTTTTCCAGTGAGTACCATCGCACGTGAATGTCTACGAGAATGAGATTGCAAATGGTTTGGCCCGTGAAGGCAGCCATAAAGATTCTACACATGGTGGCTGACTTACTTTTTCAGAAATAGCTACCCGGGTCAAACAAGATATCAGTTTCTCTTGGAGGAAGGCTCTGTACATGAATGGTATGAATGAAACCGTCCTGATGCTGCTTTGCTTGGGACAAGCAGAAGACGAGATGAAACTACTCTTGCTAGGCTTCGTAGTGGACATACTCGAGCTCAACGGCATGTGGAAGGTCTTAAAGTTTATCCTTTTTGTCCGAATTGCAATAAGACCCAAGCCACTCCTGCCTACATCTTGGCTTGTATTGGTTGCCATAACAGCCAGCTGCTCTTAAGTCATGCTACAGTTCTTCATTGTTTAAAAACGCACGGGTTCATGGACTTGATCTAGATGTTTCTGTCGGTGAAGTGGGATAAGAAACAACAACAACATATATCGAAGCATTTATTCATCTCTGAATTTGAAACAATTAACGCGCAAAAGAAAAAAATAATAATTCCATAAACATCATTGCTCTAGTCTAGTTAATTTAAATAGAAATAAAAAATCCATTCACTACCAGTACAAGAAGACCAATAAGATTATTTCGTGGTGAATGATGCTTTTTTGAAGTTATTATTCAATAAAATTGAACAAGGTACTGAAAAAAATTCATGAAATCTAAAATGTAAATTTTATGAATGCATCTCGAAATGTTGTGTCAGAAACAGAAAACGTGGTAGAATGTCTCATTGGTTTTCTACATTAAGTCTATCATTTCAAGGAAGACATAACTTGCTCAGTATGCAAGGGGATGCATAATAATTTTAAAATGTATGAGATTTCGCCGAATCACGATTTTCTGTGTTAACTCTTCTACCAAAAATCACAAAGGGCGATTTCCAGTTAAGGTATCCGACTAGGTTGAAAGAATAATTTTTAGATGTTAGATGTTAAGACCGTTAGAAGAAAAAGAAATATAAATGTTGAGAAAAAAAATACAACAATATAGAGAGTTTTTTGAGTTGTTTTTACAGCATTTTCGTTATTTAACTTGTATGGATATTTTTTAATGTGTTTTTTGAAGAGTGGAATTTTTACGATAATTTGTACACGAAAAAAGTGATATCTCCAAAACAATCCCATCAAATTCCATGAAATTTATAACACGTTATGTTAAGAGTGTAACAAACCGCAGGTTTAAGATAGTCTTATTTAATCACATTTTACAGCTATTTTCAGCTTATAACATACAGTAATTTTGACGAAAAATCGTTAAGATCAAATTTAAATGCTTATGAAATTTTTATTCCTTAAAATATTTTTTACTCTGCGGTTTGTGACGCTTCAGAGGGGTCAGGAAATATATCAATGAAATTAAAATTACATTATGTTCAATGCATTTTTATTTTTTGCGTTTTTCTTAACTTTGAAAATTTTGCTAAAATTTCGTAAAAAAATATCCCCCCCCCTTCAAAACCAAAGAGTGATATATGTTATTTATTTATAACTATGACTCTTTAAGCCTATTTATGTTCATTAAAACAACAAAATTCTTCTGAAAATCAACTTTTGAAAAATTGGGTTTTCCAACCTAGTCGGATGCCTTAAGGAGTTTACTGTTACGATGGAATTGTTCCAATGATGGGGGGCTCGATCTTCCATGCAATGCTATCGCAGCTGTCGTTAGATGGGAGGATTTTCTGTCACTTGGAATATTGCAGAGCTACGACATTCTCATTCGTTGAATAAAATGAAGTTCTGCAATAAGGGCTGTACATTGACAGGGACAGGTCCTTGCTCTCGCCATGGCTATTTTTTGAATATGAACTCCAATTATATGTACATGTTTTTGTAAAATCTCCCTAATTTGTTAATTTTGAAATATGTAAACTGAATCTGATTAAGATTTTTCACTACAAAAGAAATGGATATTGAATACATTTATTCTTTAACTTAAAGAGACAGAAGTCTCATATCTCAAAAAGATTAGCAAAATTAGCCAAACAAACACTCACATATGCTTCTATCCAGATATTTTTCCGTTTCGTGACGGATTTATCGCGTACAGATCTTTTAAAGGCTTTTACAAATACATTTCTTCACTTTATTTGGTAAATTCATCTATTTTTGCTACAGAACACACTCCACACATAACTTTAATACCCGACTGCTTTTCTCAACTATGTCTCCAATCGCTTGCTTTTTCTGGCTTACAACTTGGCCCAGGTGAATATCCTCTAATCTTCCCAAAATGATTAACCATCGATTCGACAGATATGGTACGTCATTATATTTAACACTAGGCGCATTGCTCTTTGTCCCCTATTAATGTCATATTTTATTACTCTCTGGGCGATTTTTTTAAAAACTAAATTTCTTTCTGAGCAATTAGTTCTTCCTTACCCTAAAACGTATACCAGGGGTTCTTAAACTTTCAGTGCCGCGGCCCCCCTTTATGTATCAGTCTCACATCGTGGACCCCCAAGATTTTGAACACCTCTCATTGACTTCCAATACATGGCTGAGAGATTTAAAGGTTTCTCAGTAAGCCTAAGACTGCATCTGCTTCTTGTACAGGTTTTTTTTATAACTTCTTATTTTCCTTTGTATGGATATATATGTAAAGACGTGGTCAGTGAAAGGGACTTCTTAATAAGATTATTATTTAAGGTGGTTGATGTTTTATTTTTGATGGCATTGACGAGGCAATCCTTTGAAATAGTAAATACAGTTTGTTGAACATTTAACATATAGCGTTCCAACATAACAAGAAGCGGACACAAAACGCAAACCAAGCTGCAGCCGGTTACAGATATTGAAGACAGACAAAGAATAAGAAGGGCGAAGAGTTCCAGAGTTCTTTCTATTTATACTCAGCGAGAAAACACATGATCTGGGTAGGTGGATGGATGTAATTCAAAAGTTTCCCTTTAGGCGCGTAGCTAGTTAAAATAATATATAAGTAAATACAATAATAAATACCTAAAATACTACAAAAAACTTATTTCAAATAAATAATGAAAATAACTGTATTAATTAAAACTTTTGATGAAAGGGATGATACTGCATTTCTTTTACTAGTGCTGTTATAGCAGGGGTAATATTTACAATTCTGCAGTCTCTATTCGTCCTACGCTTTCCAAACGGTTTTTGTGTTTATTTTAAAGGTAAAAAGTAGCTGAAAATGTTTTTTTATATTAATAAGTAGTGAACTGAACTGAATTATTGATTGAAATACATGTTCTGGTAAAGTTTTTTCATTAGAGACAATTTAGTAATCTAGTCTAAAATGCCTCAACTTTAAATTTTTCTACGAGGCCTTTCACAGCCTGTAGAAGAGATAAATCTTAACATTAAATGAAATACCTTCGCGGACCCCTAGAAAAGCTCTGGGGACCCCGGTGGTCCGCGGACCACGGTTTAAGAGCCGCTGACGTATACCATACACACAGTGGCGTAACGGAGAACATTTGGACCCCCTGCAAAGTCAAGTTTTGGGTCCCCAAAAGTGTGAGATTTTACAAAAGGTAGGTACTTGGCAACTGTCACGCTTTGAGCCCCTTAGAGTCCTGCCTGCAAGTTTTATTCTGCAATTAATATTTTTCGTACGATTTTTGACAATATGTTATTCAGAATAATAATAAAAAATATTTTGTAAGCATATATATATAAAAATGGAAACACTCTTCTTTTACAGGAAAAAAAATCATTAAAAATAATTGCAGGATTTAGAATGTAAAGAATGACAAGTGTCATTTCAATGAATTTACGGAATATGCTTTTCCCATAACTTAGCGACAGACAGCTTGACAAACAAAAATAATTCCAGTTATTACTGTATTATTAGATGATGCCATATATTTTTAATGCCTCTACTATAAAATTCAAAAAAGCTTTCTCGTATTTACTTTAAACTACTATACTTTAAGGAATAATGTATTACTCACGAATTTTTAATTGAGAAAATAATAGAGGCGTGAGTTTTTTAACCACTTTTAATTTAATAATTGATTTTAAGATTTTAAAGGGTTTTCGTTGTACCTTAATATCAAAGCTAATAAAAGACGTACTCGTTCAGTATTTGAAGCGATTTTGTAATAATTTGAATCTTCTGATAAAAAATAATAGACTGTAGGATCTTTGCATAACTGTTTTTATCTCTTGACATAATACTCCAAACTGTCCTTATTAACCACAACCCTTTTAAGGGCAGTGGTTAAAAGATAAACCACCTTTTTAACACCCTTTTATAAGCTTCACTTGTATGTAACGGAATCTTTGAACTCAACTTTTACCCACTTTAAAAAGACAGATTAATTCAAAATTTTGCTCTCTTGTCCAGGACCAATGGCAATACAATAATTTAATAACTTTGTTCCATTGTTCTGATTAGGATCATCAGGATTAATGATTTTCCCTTTTCAGATCCCATCCCTCATCTGTTGACTCATTTCAGATCGCATTTCCAGATTTGGCAACAAAAAGATTAAGTTACAACTTGGTTCGAATGGTGCTTTTTAGTTTTTTTAAACTATAATTTATTAATATATTTTCAATAAAATCTACAATAAATGCGGTCACATTTAACTTGGGGATGTCATCTATTGATGCGAGAGAGACATAAATATCGATTTTTAGCAAAAAATATTCTTAAAAATCTCATAATTTTATTAAAATTTTTTTTTAAAAAAAAAGGTGGTCTGGTTTACCGAAAGCTAACCAAAACCGGTTTGACCATACGCTGTATAGGCACTGATATTTTCTTCTTTCTAACTTTGAGTTGCACATATTTTTAATTCATATAATGAGATTCTTAGTGCTAGTGTTTTTAAGAGATGCAGTTTGTCCTTGGTACTGAATTATATACTTCTCATTCGGGATTTTCTTTGGGGGGGGGGGGGGGGATTTTTCATTGAAGGCAGGAATTTAGATTCTTGAAAATATTCGATAAAGAACAGAGATTGGTAAGGCAATGTGTTGCTTGAGAAGAAATGAAAATGGAAAGATAATCCAAAAAATCCCGATATCATCTCGGTCCTCATTGCAATGTCAGACCTAGAATAACACTATGCTTTCAATTGTGTGCGCGCTCGCACGCACGCATGCACACACACAATACTCAACCGTTTTAAAAGGAGTTACGAAAAAATATTTTTGTAAATATGAGAGGAATTCTTTTGAGATACATTAAACATTCTTCATAGCATGCAGAGTGTACATATAAAAAGCATGTATTTAGGGTGTTTTTTGTGTTCAACAATTATAAAATAAACAATAGTGTAAAAACTTTAAAATTGAAAATTAAAATACAATTCTTCCATTTTTGCATTTTCGGTAAGTATAATATTATGCTTAGTTACATGCAATAAAAAATGTGCCTTACTTTGGAACATTTTGGGCAAATAAAATTGACTTATTAAGGGGTTAATAAATAAAACTACCCTTATTTTAAAAAAAAATCGTAAGTTTAACTACTGAAGTAATAAAAATAAACACAAATCTGTCGCCTCAAGTAGCTGTCGCTAAAGATTGTTTTATTAGCATTAGCAACATATTATCCTCCTTTAGTTACTAAAAACATTTATCCTATGTTATTTCATTTTAGGTATGCGTAGCCGATGTACAAGAAGAAAAAGCGAAGGAATTTGTGAAGGAACAAGAACCAGTTTACGGTTCAGAAAACATCATAGCAGTCTTCTGTGATGTCTCAAAAGAATCTGAATATAAAAGTAAATAATATAATTATTTTAAAACAACAAAGAGAGCTAGGAATATTAGCCTGAGATAATAGGGACTTCTGACTAATCCATACTGTTGCTAATTCATTTCGTAGATTTATAAATTTAAAAGCAACTTATTCAAGAAAATATTCTGCAAAACATATAAAAGGACTTAAATCTCTATAAATCTCTTGGCCTTCTTTAGGTATTAATTTTATCACTTTTATGCATAATATTGGCTTAAGTCAAAATTTTACAAAAATTATTTGTATAAAAGAGAAATACGTATAAAGAGATATAGGTGTTACTGTTTAATAGTAGAGCTGCAGAGCGTTGGACGTTAAAGATTAAACAAAAGTGGTAAATTCTAAGCGGTTCAATAAATCTTTAAGTGTAACAATCATTTTTTAATTTAAGTTAGGTTTCACAAAGTTAAACATATAGTTCCTCCCTCCGTGGCTCGAAAGCTCAGGGGGCCTTCTCAAGAAGCCTTTTCCAGGCTAGCCTACTTCCTGCTAGTGTTCTCCAATTTTTAGTTCTCAAAACTAGATTTTTTTAGGCCATCAATCCACCTGAGATTTGTCCTGTCCTTTCTTCGTGTGCCAATTGGTTGGGCATTGAAGACTTTTTTAGTGGTGCGGTCTTCGTCCATTCTGCCAACGTGACCTGTTCGTTTAATTCGTATTTTGACGAAGTTAACGATGTCGGATTCTTTATATGATTGATAGAGCTCGAAAAATTTGATCTTCACCATTTCTTAGAAGTCAACCCAGATATATTTTCTTCTTGAGATTTCGTAACAAGAGTTTTTTTATGAGGTAGGTTTGTTAGCCCTACGCCCAACCCCCGAACCTGGAGGAAAACATGCTGTTAACAAAATGAATATAGAAGGTTTTTCATAGCGACCATATTCTTTCCTCAACCTGGCCTTTACTGAAGATATATGGTCACTAGAGGGCGCTTCTGCAGCTTGGAACAGTCCGTTACAGTTATTATAACAACAGAGGCTACAGAACTGAATTATCAGTACTCATTCTAAAAGTAAATTAATATTTATTTATACATGAAATGTTACAGCAATAAAAGGAAATTTTAATTTCTAATATTAATATGCCCCACATTTTAAAAAGTTTTCTTTTAGAGATCGAATTTTTTATCACCTAATCAACTTTTTGTTAACTAAATACTTTTTTGTTCCTAGAGGTTTTTGATCTTAGAAAAATTCCATAGAGTTGATCTCTTAGTAAACAATGCTGGAATACTGAATGAATATGAGCCTCAAAAAGTCATGGATATAAATTTGGTAAGTCTAGATAAAATTATTATAATAATGTTGTCCGAACATGATGTTTGATAATTTTTAAACTGAAATTCTAAAATAATTCTATTTCTCTTTTCAAAGTTCTTTTTATATTCAGGTAGGGACCATCTACGGATGTCGGGCAGCATTGAAGTACATGGGTAAAAGCACTGGAGGAAGTGGAGGTTTTGTTATCAATACTGCTTCAATCGCAGGTGAGTAAAACGTTGAAAATTGCAGAAGTTTGCTATTATATTATTGTGGCAATTTAACTTTGATATCTTCTGTTAGTTTACATTTCTTTTTTTTTTTAAATTTAGCTTTAAATTAGATTTATCGTAATTTTGTATATTATTTATGATTTTTCTAAGCTAAACTAAATTTAGTGATGCAAAAGCCCATGAGGGCCAATGCCGACTGTGCCGATCTCAGAATACGCGACCATTGGGCACTGAGGTGCATGAGCAGATGTCCCAAGCGAAACCCCCAGCCTTTAGTCCCCAAGCAATCTTGTACTCATTTATCGACCCACTGAAGGGATGAAAGGCTGAGTCGACCTTGCCCAGCCCAAGGATATTTATGATATACAGTGAAAATCGTTTAACACGAAACTGAGGGGGATTGAAATATTTTTTTGAGTTAAAAGATATTAAAAAACATAATTCAACAAAATTAAGTTCATTAACGTACATTTTATTTACATACATATGTATTTATGCATGTATTTAATAAAAATCAACGTAAAAAAACATTGCCAAGAACTTAATGATTTTTTTTTTTTTTTTTTTACAAAATTTAACAACATTAAAATTTTTACAGGTTTTCGTTTTCGTCTTCTGTTTTTGACCAACAGTCCTAAGAAGGTCAATCTTGTTTTTAAGCTAAATAGCGTTTACTTTCCCCCTGAGCCCTTTGCCGTGGTGCTCGTAAAAAAATTCTTCTAAAATAGAAGGGGGGAAAAACCCGCGTTTCAAACCCTCTGATTTTTATTCACACTACGATGTACCCGTCTTCGTTTGTAGGGATGGAGGAGGGGAAAGTAGCTTAGATAAATAATATTGGCTCGTGTCACAGGCTATTCCGAGGGTATTTCAAAGTCAAAGCCTTTCTACGAAACATGTGAAACCACCTCTCTTTCAGTTTACATCCTTCTTAAATTTCGACTGCCAGTCTGGTGTTTTCCGTATTTTGTTCATTCCCAGAAAAAAATCTTTTCGTGTTAAGCGTTTTTCGTTTCGTGTTAAGAGAAAAAATATATGATAACATACAATAGTTTTTTCGGGATGGTTGTATTATTTCGTGTTAAACGATATTTCATCTTAAGCGTTTTCGAGTTAAACGTATTTCACTTTATATCAGAATTAATGCTTTGTGATCTTATGTATGATTTGTATGTTCAATAAGCTTCTCTTAAAAGCAATGTATGCATCGAGAAATGTAAATTTTATTCCATACTAGCTTTTACCATAGCTTTCCATACTAGCTGTCTTTAAATAACTGTCAAAGTCGTAATCATTATCATTAGAAAGTAAATAATACAATATAGTAATTTTTTTATTGCTTGACTGGAACCAATACAATTTAAAAATTCTAAAATTGAGCTTGGTTTAAAAAAATTGAAAACGTAATTTATTATAATAATTAAAAACAAAAATTCAATAACTTAAACTATTAATATTTTTAAAAATCGAAAGTATCTACTAATTCCTATATAATTCCTCTACTATATAATTCCTACTACTATATATAATTCCTCTTTAAAAGAGCTCAAAACAGAATATTATTCTAAGATGCTACTGTATACCACATTATATGTTCTTCCTTCAGTTGCTAATATGTGAAGATTTGGGCATTGGACACACCGATCAGGCTACATATGGAAAAACATTGCTTTTCCAAATGCACCCCTGCTAACTGAAATGTTAGCTTTGTTAATAGCAACAGTAAAACTGGAAATTGAACTCGTTTTGAATTGAAACGGTAGGTCAGTGGGGATACTTAGAATTCGAGTATGATAACACTATCCCTTTTCATGACATATGTTCAAATATTGGCACCAAGTATATTCTGCATCAGTTTTGTGATCCAAAGCCTCGTTCCTTTACATAGTCGAGTAGCATCGAGATTCTACATAACTTGTACATTTAGTTTTAATTGAAGTTTATGTGTGGGTACAACCGAAAATTCAAGTGAATTTAAGAACTCCGTGGGATATTCGTTTTTAGACTGAATTTTTCAACTTTTCCCTATAAGCTTGAATTCACCAGCCAATATATAATAAAGCTACCATTCCTCCTATAATATCTGTACTATCTCGTAAATCCTGAAGAGTCCGATTTAACGCTTCTATAGCTTTCTTATGAGACATCGTACTTTCATCCCACACTAAAAGCTTACATTGTGGAAGCATCCAGCCTTGAGAGCTATTTTTTCTGAAATTTCAGATGAGTGAATCTTCAAATGCAAGATTAAGCGATAATTTTAAAAACGGAATGGGCTGTGCGACCTTTGGTCAGTAAAATCGCGGCTGTACCAGAAGAAGCCATAGCAACTGCTATCTTCTGGGTTTTTCTGATGGTCATTAGTAATAAGTTTAGCAAAAATGTTTTTCCTGTTCCTCCAGGGGCTTCGAGAAAAAAGAGTGCACTACTGATGGATTTTACTTTGCGTAACACTTGTTGAAAAACGTGACTTTGTTCTGGAGTTAATTGAGGGGTAAATTCTGTTACTTGATGCTGCAATACTATAAAATCGTAGTTTAATTCTCATGTAATTTCATTATCGAAGCCATTTCCGTCGACACGTCTAGGGCTAATCATTCCAAAATCATGTAGCTTCTTCCTAACCATTCTGAAAACCTTTATTGCGTTTCGTTGCAGATTTGTTAATTGAAAGGCATATTTGGTTGTTTTTCGTCGCAAAATATCTTCCGCCATGTAGTCTTTGTACTTATTCCAAAAGGTTTGAGGATTAGAAGGACCGAAGATGAAATAAGTATTGCGTAAAGCTCCCTAATTTTATTCGGCGAGTGACATTGTATGGATGCCTCCATAGTATATCTTCAAAGTAATACCTCCATGTAAAATATCTAGGTTCAGTATAAGTGAAAAATTTTGTGCAAAATATGAATATTGTATAATTAGGTTAAAAGGTTCAAACTAATCAAAACTACTTAAGAAATCAAAACTTTTTATGAAACTGTCAGTTTATATTACCATAGAATTTTCAATATCACGCGCTTGCAATTCGCTAAAACTTTATTTCGTTTCCCTCTTTAAAAAGTGGGAGAAAATTTGCATTAAAATATCTGGGATTTAAATTCTTAGCCAACTTGGCGATATTTCTCAAAGTTTGAGTTTAACATTTAACAATCGTAACGTAAATAATAACCATAAAAAACCCTTTAAAAAATTGCTTTTTGTGAAGATGCTAAATAACACTATGTTTCAGTAATTTGTTACAAATGTGAGAAAATATTTATTAAAATTTCCATTATTGAGCAAATGCATAATTTTGCGCCAACTTGGCGGGGAGTAAGCAACGTGTCAACGTTTTACCCGCATAGTTCCCGTTCCCGTAGAAATAAGGGAATAAAATATATCCTATGTTACTCGCTGATAATGTAGCTTTCCATTGGTGAAAGAATTTTTAAAATCGGACCAGAAGTTCCCGAGATTAGCCGGAACAAACAGACAGACAGACAAAAATTTTAATAATTTATTTTTTGATATAAGTACCGTATATGCCTTTAAATGCATTTAGTAAAAAGCTGCTAATTTGAAATTACAAACAGACACTTCAATTTTATTTATTTGTATAGATATTTCTAGCCTAAATTTTTTGTATTACTTTCTGTTTTTTTAGAGTTTTTCAAACTCAGAATTTAGGTTTAATTTTATCTCAAAGGTATCTTGCCAGCGTCTGCTTTACCTGTATACGTGGCATCGAAGCATGGTGTTGTCGGATTAACACGCAGCTACGGGGTAAGTTATAAATCAATTTTGTGAATCATTTTTTGTTTATTAGGTTGCAACATTTTAGCAATAATTTCTGAAAATTATGATTTAAGGTACTCTTTATTTATAAAAACGACACACCATGAAAGAATAATCCGAATGGAACAGAATTATGTGTGCACGTACTTTAAATGTGACATATGACTGTAGCAATGCCTCTCAGATGGATTTGTAAATAGTATAAGCAGATGTCACTTTTTAAGAAAGAATGTGCAATTAGACTAAAGGAATTTAAATTGTGGGATCTCTTAACATTTCTATCGGATCGGATCATTAACGATTTTGTTATAAGTGGTTAAACACAGAGACGTCTTAGGGCATGGGCCAACCGGCCCTAGGTCTCGGTCACAATGGGGGCGTCGTCTCGTTCGCGACTCAGCCTTTATAAGATAATGATTCCAATAATTTCAACGGTCAAATGTTTTTTTTTCTGGTTGCATTTTCCGAAAAACTGGGTGTAGTGTCTGGTTACTGTTGGCGGGCGCAACTCCCGCGCTTACGGAGGCCGGTTACTGTTTTTTTGTGAAGGGAGAAGGTGATTGGACCCTCGAACGTGACAGTAAGGGAAGAGAGAGAGAGTCCCTTGTTTTAGGAGCGTGGGAAGCACTAGACTGAATTTGGTGTTAAGGAAATTGAGTTTTTTTGGTGTTAGACCGACGCACAGCGCGTGGTCTGCTGTATCAAGAAGAGATAGTTTCTTGAGAGAGTTTTAACACGACGGACTGTGTTTAGTTGATTGCATAAAGAGAGTAATTCTATTGGCTATTGACGCGAAGTACAGCGTTGAGAAGTAACTAAAAAGTTATAAATAAAGATATTACACTGGGAATTTCAGACAATATGTCAATTGGCTACATGTGATAACCGCCGTACATATATAGGCCTAGGACTACCAGTACATACCATCATTAGAAATTCAGTCAAAAGGCGACAGTCGGTCGAGCCGGTTTGTTTGATCGTAAGTCATGCGCATTTATTTGTTTCGGTTTATAGTTTGTACGGGTATTTTTTTTATTGAGAACATTTAGAAACCCGTACACCACACAATGTATAACACGGGGGATTACAACACAAAGGAAAGAAGGAAGGATTACAACACAAACATCCATGCCTTCTCCGGGATTTGAACCCAGTCCCTACGGCACCACAGTCAGCGTCGCTAACCACTATACCGGATGAGCGGCTAATGTACGAGTATTTGACAGCGTATGCTGTATACTGTCTACTTTTAATGGTCATAAGGGGGGCTTACATTTGTGCAGGGGTTCAGGGTCTACTTTTGCTTAGGGACTCAGAGCCTCAAGATATCTTAAGATGTCTCTTGTTGAACAATGACTATACAGAGCGTCAACAAATGCAAAGATGGATCGAGAGAGACTACACAACGTTAGGGAAAAGTGACAGGAGAGTAGTGTCCAGTCGGAGCTCACCATCCCTGATACATCTTTATCAACAATCCGACGTGTAAGCGGGACACCAGTAACTGCAATGATCCTCAATAGGCGACTCAACAAACATGAGCTGAGTAATATCGGACGTACTCCACCTGAAATTTCGTGGATTACATTGCCTAACACACATTCTAATGAACAGAGGTAACGGTTGGGTGCCATTTTATTTGATAACCGATCCCCTTTTATTGTCATCAGTGATATTTTTATAGCACGGTGGTACATTGACTATAGATTCGACACTCTGTAGTGTCGAATCTAGTCAATGTACAGTAGTATTCATTCATGCAATCCTTGGATTACATTTCAACAGGATAATACACGACAACACATGATACATCTTTCTATTGCTTATCTTCATGCTTCTGCATTACTTCCTTGAAGAGCACGATCGCCAGGTCTATTCCTAGTTGTGAATGTTTGAGCTTTGATGGGAAGGCATCTGTAACCACTTGTGGATTGGGCACCAATTGGAACGTTTATGAATGAGTGAGTGAATGTTAAAGTCGCACTGTTCAGATATACAAGGGCTTTTGGCGACGGACCTCGTAATTTTGAACCATGGTCAAGTAACGAGGGATAGTTTATGAAGAAGGGCATTTATCAACTGTATAAGTCAATGCCCGCTGGATAACTTTGTATCGTGGCCATATGTCGGGTGATAAAGCATAAGTGATTTCCCCCCTTTTTTTAAACCGTATTGCCTGTGAATAAAACATTCAATGACTATAATACTGTTAGCCTTTTGTTTTCAATACATGTGCATCATACTTACTCATTCTCGTTCCATTGTGCGTAACTTTTATGTTATAGAGTGCAATTATACGAGGGTAAGTCGGAAAATAAGTTTCCATTGTCTACTGTGGTCAGAGTTGTGTATGAAAGTCAAAACATAGAATGAGACATTAAAGATAAAACATGACTTTATTTTTCCTCATAAGCACCAAGTACATTGAGACATTTGTCACATCGCTTGATAAGCTTCAAAATGCCCTTCAGAAAAAAACTCAGGGCTTTGCATAAGAAGAAGCGTTTAATGGCTATGGGCGAAAGACGACACAGCAGGTGAACACGCAAGACACTGATACCTCATTCGTTAGTACATTGGGTACATGCTACGCGGTATTGTGACACTCGGTCTAAATTCAAAGAGGCGATGCGGAAAAAGTGGCCCGGGCTTCTCAGATCTGGCGTTCTGTTGTTGGATTACTCGATGACGGCAACGCAAAACCGTATTGCAACCCTTGATTAGAAGTGCCTACACAATCCTCCATACAGTCCTGATCTCGCACCAAGGGACTTTCATTTGTTTCCGACTTTGAAGAAGAATCTCGCCGAAAAGCGCTTTGGGAGCAATGCTGAGGTTAAACAAGTTATTAAACTCTTCTTCCGTATGCAAAGCCCTGACTTTTCCTGGAGAGCTTTTTGAAGCTTATCAAGTGGTATGACAAATGTCTCAATGTATATTTGGTACTTATATAGAAAAATAAACTTATGTCTTATCTTTAATGTCTCATTCTGCGTTTCGATTTTCATTCACTACTTTGATCAACGTCGACAGGGGAACTTATTTTCCGACTCGTACTATCATATAAATCAGGACGACTATTTTCCTCGTACTATCATATAAATTTTACTCCTAAAGGCTCTTTGTGAAGATATCAAGCAACAATAAAAGCAGTTACAATTTTTAAGTAATGATTTAATCTGTGTAAAATTATTTGTGATTCTTTAGTATTGTCACTATTTAACGTTTATTACACTATAAACTTTTGAAGAAAGTCTTTCATCTCTACATGCTATTTATCACAGGTACTGAATAGTTCTGAGAAACAAACATAAGTTACTAAAGAGACGATGAATAAAATGCATACGTAAGATTTAAAGTAACAAGTAATATGAAAAAAGTTTTTTAAGTCAATTCCTACTTAGGTCAACAAAAAAGTTTTTATTTTTATTTTAGTTACTTTTTATTAAATAATACAATAGAAATATGTATATACATATGACAGAATCAAAATATTAAATGACAAAATAAAAAACGATTTTTTTGCAACTTTTCAATTTCCTTTCTATATAAGGTGTAAGGTGCTGGACTATTTTTTTGTTACTATTTATTCATTCATTAAATTTAATTATTCTAATAAAATAGTATAGTAAAAAAGAAATCACGTTCTCAGATATTAGGCCATCCCAAGTGGGATTCGAACCCACGACCTTTGGATTAGAAGTCCAACGCGTTATCCATTGCGCTGCAGAGACACAAGGAACGATTTTCCTTTTTTACATATGCTGTTGGACTATTATCTTTGTTTGTTACTATTTATTCATTTTTAAATTTAATTAATGAATTAATATTTGAAAAAACTTCATTAACACCAAGTATCATCCACTACAAGTTTAAAAAAATGCATTTGATCTTGAATGGATGAGTAACAAGTATTTTATTAACGATTGAAAATTTGAACAATATATATATATATATATATGGGGAGAGAGTGAACTAATAACAGGAATTGAAAAAGATATATTATTTGTCGTCATTTCTTTATTTGTTTGTATTACTCAATAAAAAAACATTATTTATTTTCAGCTTCCATACCATTTTGAAAGGGACGGAGTTACTTTTGCTGCTTTATGCCCATCTTTTATTAATACAGATCTTTTGAAAACGTCAGTAACGCTTAAAGAAGGTCAAGACTTTTCAAAGCGTACGGATTTAATGAGGTAGGATTCTTCTTCTTTGATTTTGAATTTAAAAAAAAGTTAAAATATCATATACATAGAGAAAGGATATATATGTATATTTAAAGAGAGTACTTATATATATAAAGAAAGAGTAGAGAGAAAGAACCCCGCATACACAGGAAAGAATTTCTAATGATACTTTTGAAATTTAGTTACCGTAAAATCCTCTTTTAACACAAAAAATAAGACCGAAATTTAGGGGTGCTTGTTATACGCCGGATATAAAAACGAGAGCTGTAAAAATAAAGAAAAGGCGAGCAGAAGAAAAAAAAAACCGAAGACTTCTACTTAGTTCGAAATATTGTTTATTTAAAACATATGGCATACATACCATATGAACTTAAAGAGTTGTACTTCTAGAAACACAATATTTTTTTTGAAGAGCCTGGAATAATACCTCGAATAAATGACTTCAAAATATAAAAGCACTGCACACGTACATTTCAGGTTTCTTCGTAAAAAAAGGGATACGCGTTACACAGCGAATATACCTAAAAATTGAAAAGTGAGTGAGTGAGTGAATATTAACGTCGCACTGTTCAGCTACACGAGGGCTTTTGGCGATGGACCGAGTAATTTTGAACCATGGTCAAGAGACGCGGACGACATCTGAGCTGGCACCTCCTTGTTCTAACTACCACACCAATGGGAGGACGTTTGAGCTCTCGACAGATTTAACGTGCATCGCTCCCCTGCACGGCGGATTTTCAGTGTACTGGGATCGAACTCATGACATGCTAGCCATGATTCGATACCTTGACCACTTTGCTACCGTGGTCACTAAAAATTGAAAAATGCATTTTGAAAGCATAGGTACGCGTTATACGCCGGAATTTACGATAATTGACCCCACCCACCCACTTACGATTAAGATTTTCACATTAGTCTTGTACCAAAGAATTAGAAAATGTTTTAAAGGAGTTAATTTAAAGAATGTTAGAGGGAGTCATTATATATATATACTGATTTCTGTCTGGAATTTAGTCCAATTTCTTCTTGCTTCCATTCTGCGCTTGATAAATTAATATTTGAAATAAAAATAAGAAAAACTTTACAAAAAGAAAAAAATCAAATTATCAAACGTTATGGCAGCTTTGTTGGTACGATAGTGGGTCATGGGTGGACGGGAAAAAAACTACTTCACAAATCAGTAAATAACGCATAAAACCGAAAAAAATTATTTTACATGTATTTAATAGAGTTTAATATGGTATTAAAAGTCAAAAAATGAGTTTTAATATTTTGATCAGCTTTCCACATTTTAAGTGTCTAATATCGTCTTGGTCTTATAATGTTTCTTCCATTAATCCTCATGTTGCAGCCCGCGTGAAATATCTGCCATATGTATGCGGTCCGATGGGGAAAAAAGATTGAGTACCCCTGACTCAGTCCCATCCATTGCGTAAGTTCGGGGTATTACTGTACTTTCAAGGGTTTATAAATTTCATTTCGTATTTGTGTGAACAATGGAGTTGGTTTATAGTAGAAGTTTCAACTAGACTGTGTTGAAATTTCGCTTGGTAAGAGATAGAACTTATTTACATAATTTAAAAAGAAAAAAATTATGCAGAATGTTATAGTCGGAATGAATCAGGAAAATACTGTTTTGAAAGATTTTGCAATAAATTGGTTATTTTTTTTCCGAAAGTCATCGTTAACTTGCATTATGGATAAAATCACAAAAACTTTCACATTTTCATCACGAAAGGAAAAATAAGTGGCTTTAAAACTTGCTTTGATTACAATGCAAAAATAAAAGAAAAGGATTTATTATCTTTAAAAACCTGAAACATTTATTGTAAATTAGTTTATAAGTAGCATTGTATTCTTCTTCTTGGATTAGAAAGCGTATTCTGTTCTTTTAGAAACAAATGCTTCTTGTAAATTTGTTCCTATTTTTTCTTTTATTCATCCATTTAATAGAGTTAAATCGTGAATCAAAAATTGATGATCTAAAAATTGTTATCAGTAGACACCAATAGGGTCAATATTATAAGAAGTCTTTGGTATAATCTATATATAAATGCGCGTGTGTGTGTGGATGTTTTTATAGATATCCTCACTTCACTCCAACACCATTCAACCGATCACTATGAAAATTGGCATGTACATGTATTTTCTTGTGGAGAAGGTTTTTGTGTTATCCTCTTTGCTGCAGCTCCCCACCAGGTGGTGCTATAGCATATTAACTTCTGCACCATTCAATCAACCGCCAAATTGCCAACATGGTCGTCAAAAAAGGAGGCCAACTTGGCTCTATCACCCACATTTCGCTATGTTTCCATTGAATCGCCATTATAATGAAAGGAACGGCGTTGCTTGCGAATATTACAATTTTAACATAAAGTAAATACAACAGAAAGTAATATGAACGTATTACACATCCAGATATAAATAATTTACATTTTTTTAAACGTTCATTAAACAAAATTTGTAACAATGTGTTACTTTTGCTCAGCCGAGATCAGCTTAGGAAGGTGTTTTCAAAAATTGATCCACAAGAGTTACGGGGTGTTATAATTTTAAAAAAAAATCCTTTTTATGAGCTATTAGAGCTACAGACTAAACAAATATAATTTTTTTTGTTCAGCTGAGATATGCAAAAAACTTTTTATTTTTTTTGGTTTAATTTGCAATTCACTTAAAATTAACTCAATAAAAACTTCTCTATCCTACACACACACAACACAACACACACAACACAACACACACACAACACACACAAAACAACACACAACACACACACACACACCAACCCCCACCACACCCACCCACACAATCTGTATTGCTTAATTTTTCAATTCACCCATACGAAGAACGGGTATACCAGCTAGTATAGTATATAAACGAAACATAAAACTCTGACATTTTTTTCTCTCTCAATAATCATACATCGAAGTGCTACTTTCAAATCTTATTAAAATTGAAATAATTTTGCTCCTATGAGCCTCAAAAATACTACAGTACGCAAAATGTTATAAATGAAAAAATAGAGACTTCATATATTTAAAAAAAAGTTGTCTTAGAAATATATTTTTGAGGCATTAGAAAGCGATAATTTTGTGTAAAGACATTTTAAGGCATGTACAGGGTTATTTTTAAATCCCTCCGGTTTTCGAAGCACTATAGTAAAAAAAAATTCAGACGAATGAAGCAAAAAAAGAACATTCAAAAGAATACAGAAACTGTTCAAGTTTTATTTACATATTTTACAAGTGTTCTATATGTGAGACCTTGGTTATACAGCATACCTCAATACGATAGTCCAGTTCCTGCCAACTCTACTCAACATTGTGTGACGTTTGGGAAAATTAACGGTAACATGTATGTGTGAGAGAGTCAAGAAATTAAATAAGTTATTTATTTACGTCCACAGCTATTAAATACAGTATGGTTACATTTTAAATAGAAGTTATTCACACACACACACATTCTTTTGATTTTTTTCAATACTACCGAATATGTTCTTTGTGAGGAGGGAGGGAGGAAAACGCAGCCGATCTTTTTGATGTTTCAAAAAAGGACTGTCCCTTTCCACTCTGTTGGGGGGGGGGGAGGCGGTTGTTCTCTGACATCCTGAATTTCAGTCGGGGTTCCTGCTTGTGGATGGAGTGGTGTTTATCTCCCGGCCATCGTTTGTTGGGGTGGTGTCAGATGAAAAGACCCCGCAATATTTAGGGATGCATTTGTGGATGTGCATTGAGAATGCTTTCTTAAAAAAAAGCCTATTTTGCAGCTGTGGGGTGGAAAACGTTACAATGGTACTATCAACGTAAAAAGAAGCACATGTTATCCGAAAACTCGGACTTTTACAAAAGACCTATTTTTCGTATCCCCTTAGCAGCGTGATGTAGCAGAACTGCATGAAAGGTTAATATGGCTGTCAATAACACTGATAACACCATGTTGAATAGAGCGTGGCAGGAACTGAATTATCGCATTCATGTATGCCGTGTGTATACACTACTGGCCATTAAGATTGCTACACCAAGAAGGCTATATGCTGCAGGCGTGGAATTTAAACAACAGGAAGGAGATGCAGTAATATGCAGATGACTAGCTTTTCAGCTAATCATTTGCACATCACATTTTATTTTTCAGACAAAGAAACCGCCGGTAGCCACATCTACAATGTGTTTAAATGAGGAAATTGTTCAGCCGTTTCTCATATACAAATTGCATTTGAACGTTGCTGCCTGGTGAAAAGTTATTGAGATACCTTGTGTAAGAAGCAGAAATGCGTACCAGAACGTAAAATATTTTTTGCACAGGAAAACAATATACAAAATATAGTAAACCAATTTTTTTTTACTAAAATATTAAGATATTTTCATTAAAAAAAGAATAAAATTTTGTAATTTTGAAAATTTCTATTTTTTCCTCTTTTTACGCATAAAACTATTTTTTTTTTTAAAAAAAAACTATGTGCTACTTCGATTAAGAAAAACAGGTTCACTATATGCACAGGTATCCTGCATAGAAGTATAACAAAATTGGAATCATATAGTGCAATAGGTTTTTTATAAAGTGTAGGTACCAAAAGCACAAAATTATACTTTGGAGAAAAAGTGAAAAAACTAAGCATTTGTAAACGTTTGTTTACCTGTTTTCACAATTTTTCATATTTTAAGGTTATTTTATCAACGAACATATAACTGAAAACATTTTTAGATTCAGAAAAATATGTGTTATTTTTTAATGCAAAAATTACTAAAATTGAAAAATCGATTTTTCGAATGTGTATGATGGCCTGGTTCCCAAGTGATCAATATTATGTCTGGTTCCATTAAATGTATATATTACGTATGTATATTACATCCAGTTCCATTTCATCCTATTTGTATGTATATTTTATGTGTTTAGATTTGGAATGATTTGAAATAACATTTTACTAAAATGTAAATACTTTATAACTCATGATAATTTCTTTCAGCCCCGAATATGTAGCTAAAGGAGTTTCGAAGCTGTTGGAAGACAAAATCAATGGATCCACTTTAGTTGTATCTCTTGATGGATATCATTACATTGACATCCCAGAAGAACTTAAGGTTTATGTTGTGTAAGAACAATGGTGCCAAGAAAGTAAAAGGATACTTCAAACAAGGCCTGATTTTAATAAAAATAATATATTTTGTAAAAATTCAATAAAGAATTCAATAATTTATATATTGGTTGAATCATTCCTTTCCTTTTCATAATGTTCTGCAAATAATTCTAGAGCCTGTTTGGTTTGGGCCTTTCGGCAAAATTAAATTTCTAGTAAAATTCTGCATCGTCAAAGCTCAAGTGCCGCCCTCTGGGGAGGAAACTGAGCGTCAAAATTACTTTGCTACTACCTATATGGTGCCACACTAAAAAGTGATGCCAATTCCCGGTAAATGTTCTCGGTCCACAGTAGTAATTACATATCCGCAGCCCTACTTGAGATTTAAAAAAAATGTGAATAAAATTTTAATTTACTGAAAAGATATGAAATTTCAATTTTAATCGAATAAATTAATATTAGGTTAGTGAAATAGATTTGATAGAATTACTGTTTTTTTATGAAGACACGAGAGTGAAAGTTTTAAACAAACTTAAACGATATTTATTCATAAAAAATAAATTATAGTTTAAAAAAACTAAAAAACACCCTTTTATAGTTAATCGAACAAAGTTGTAACTTAATCTTTCAGTCGCCCAATCTGAAAATGGGATCTGAAATTAGTCGTCAGATGCGGGATAGGATCTGAAAATGGGAAATCATTAATCTTGATGATCCTGATCAGGGCAATGGAACAAAATTATTAAATTATTGTATTGTCATCGGTCCTGGACAAGTGAGCAAAATTTCGAATTAACCTGACCTTTTAGAGTGGGCAAAAATTGAGTTAAAAGATTCCGTTACATACAACTGAAGCTTATAAAAGGGTGTTCATGATACGTGTTTCGTAGCTACATCTAACGCAGATTGAAATTCATATATAAACTTCAGATTTAGATTTAAAAATCTAGAATTTTAGGAACTGAATTTATGATAAGAGAGAGAGAGAGAGAAATAAATCCAAGGAAATGAATTATGTTTGTATTTAAGAGAATCTTCAAAAGCTCCAGAATGTCTTTACAATTATGTGTGGTATTTACTAGCTTTATTTTGATGAAAATAGACATCGTTTGAAAAATTCTAACAGGGGTTTCAAACCTATAACGAGAGTTTCTGTAGCGTAAAATATGCACGGTAGGTCAAATAAAGGAAAAAGGCCTGGAATCAGAATTAATTGGTTCCAAAATTCTTTTTATGACATGCGGTTTATTTATAATTGAATAATATATAAATAAGGTTAACACGTATTGTCTAGAATCAATAATCGCTTATGCGTCGATAATTCTTCCGCATTTTTGAGTGGAGGAAAATCATTCAGTGAAACTGAGCTAGAATGGGTTGTATTTCAGTCTAGATCAGCATGTCGAACTCTCCCGTTGCAATTGTTACAGGTGGAGCTCAAGGGCTTGGAGCAGCTATTTGTATTGAATTGTTGAAAACAGGATATAAAGTAAGCATACTAACAAAATTTTAAATATAAAATTATATTTTCATCTCAATATAAAATATAAATTCTTCGTATAAATGCATAAACATACTAAAAGAAATTTACTATTATTATTTTTTAAATGTTTAGAAGAATATGTGCTATTATATAACACATGTAACTGTTTTGAAAAGAGCGTTTTTATTTCAAATTTATGATAATATAATGAATATCTGTATATATAGAAAGAAGTAAAGGGTCTCACTATATCTCCGGAACTATCATACCTACAGACTTGAAATTTGGTAAGCATGTTTCTTTCATGGAGTAGAGATCCACTACAAAAAGATTTTGAGAAAACTGTCTTCCAATGGGCGTTGCGAGGCTTAAGGGGCGTGATAGATAAATATATTCCTGTTTTTGAGCTATTAGACATACAGCCTTGAAATTTGGTAGGCTCATTCGTTGAATGGAGTAGAGATCCGCTACAAAAGGGGTTTTTGCAAAAATCGACATCCAAGGAGCGTTGCGAGGGCTTAAGGGGGGGGGGTGTAGATAAATATTCTCGTTTTTGAATCATTGGATCTACAGATTTGAAATTTAGCAAGCATGTTTATTTTATTAAGTAGAGATCCACTGTAAACGGGTTTGCGGAAATCCACTCTGGGGATTACGAGTACGTAAAAGATAATTCTATTTCAATTTTAGAAATTAATAGAAATTATTATTTAGAAGTCCTGTCCTTTTTAAATCAAGAGATGAGTAATAAAAATGTTTTTCAATACAATCAAACGACAAACAATGAAATACATTATAATATGCTAAAGTTTTTGCGAAGTAAAAAAGGGTTTACGCGTTCTCTATACGAGTTGTTTTCCCGCTACACTAAATCCATGGAAAAATTTGACTGTTCGTTTATTTATGAAAGTCTTCATATTTACTAATAAATGAATCTTTTTCCAATAATAATTATAATTTTAGAACGAACGAGAAAGTGTATTTACAAATAATAACAGCAATAAAACTAAAAAGAATTCTAAAGATTAGCTTTCATTGCTTAAAAAGATGACGAATGAAAACTGAAATCTATCTCATTTTGATGGATTTTTGAAATCTAGTTTTAAAGAAGAGGAACTCTTAACGAAGTTTTGTAACACCGAAAAATATTTTAAGCAATTGTTTGTTTTAGTGGTGACGTTTTGGAGTCGTAAACAAATGGTTATTGGTTGTGATCTTTCTAATTACGAGCTACGATCAAGGGCTAATTTAAAGAAAGAATGACGTTGTTCTCTTCGACAAAACAGCCACTCTTATACTTTAAATTTGTAACCTCTAAAGGCTTTCATATTAAAAAAAAAGCTGCTTTAAGAAGAATGATAAAAATCTCTTTTTTTATAATTAAAATTTTTACTTACCCACAAACATAATTTATACTTGGTTATTTTTAAATTTTTTTTCTGTCATTCTATACTAAAAAATTACATTTAGATTTAAGGCATTCCTGCTCGGAAAAATTCTTAATTATGACTCCTAAATCTTTCATGACCAAGAGCTCCATAAATTAAATTATAAGAATTGAATTTGAAATAAGACTTTTCTGAAATTGCTTTTCTTTTCTTTCAAATAGCCGGGAAAAAAAGACACATGAATATATATATTAGTGTTTATATTCCTTTTCCAATATTTAATTTTGAAACAATATTAATCAAAATCATCAAAAAGGCGTACTTTCCTTAATGTGATCAAAATAATTTACAGAGAGCAGTGGTTTTCAAACTATGTTCCACGGAGCCCTGAGGTTCCACGTAGAATACATAGAGGTTCCATAAGTTACAATAAAAAATCGAAAGGAAAATTATAAATTTGATGCAAAATGGGCCCTCGTTCTTTATAAAGCTTGAATAACCACAAGTACCTAAAAAAAGTTCATCCTAGACATTAAAACTGACAATTTTATTTATTCATAATAACTTTATTTTAAAATACTTTTTAAAACTTTTATTATATAATTTAACAAAAGAATATTAAAATGTTTTTCTTTATATATACTACCAAGTGGATTGTGAATATTTTATATTTTATTATCCTCGGTTTCACGAAATAATTTTATAAACGTTATTTCAATGTTATGGAAAACTACATAGTTTTGAATGGGAAATGCATTTTTTTTCCATTTGCGGGAAAAAATGCTTCTGATGGAGAGGGAACAACTTTTTGATAATTCAACAGATTCGACATTAATATCTAAATTTAAGAATCCTAAATTTCAAGTTGCAAATTCATGCAAAATGCACAAGATTTCTTACACAAATGTATACATTTTAGTTAAATTCGGAACAAAGCAAATAATTGAAAAATATCTCTCTCAACGGGAGGGGCGACAAAAACAAAATATAAAAGTGAATTAAACGCAGAATATGAAATACGACTAGAGATAATTTCAATAGAGGCACTTGGGCAGTTTGAGTAAAAAATGCAAGAACATATCCGGTTACTAAATACATATATTGCATGGACACTTGAATCACAAATTAATATTATAAATGAGTAACTCATATTAAAAATTTTTAACAACAGATACATTAATTTTTTAATTGTCTTAATATAAAGCTCCTATAGCACGTTGATCTGCTTTAAATATCATTTCAAGATGCAATCCTGTAATTGCGCTCATGCGCGTGGAATGGAGTTCCCTGAAAAAAATCTTATAGTTCTAAAGGTTCCATGAATCGAAATGTTTGGAGACCACGGGCATAGAGTAAAATAAATATATTGCAACATTCAAATACCATAATTAGAAACGACTATTAATCTAAATTAAATCTTCTCGATATTATTATTCCCCGAATTTATCACAGAATGTGTGATTTTTATAACTAGAAAATACCGCTGTTTCAGTTATCGTTTCCATATAATTGATTCTCTGGATCTATAAAATTATCGGGAAATTTTAGATGCAAGTAATTTTATTTTTTGGGAATTCTTTTTTCAAATGGGCTGAATTTTGGAACATAAGCCCTTGAAGGCATAGCAAGATCCTCAAGTTTGAGAACCCTTTCAGTGGTGGTTTTCGCTACCAAATTTGTGCAACTAGTCTGTCCCCCTCCACACACAGAAACAAAGGCCACAAAAGTTTATCTTTTAGAACGCGCATTATTTTTTTTGCATGTAAAAAAAAATATTACTCTCTCAGTCATTCAAAAGACTTTAATCTTGTGTTATTCATTTTAGGTATGCATTGCCGATGTTCAAGAAGAGAAAGCGAAGGAATTTGTGAAAGAACAACAACCAAATTACGGTCCAGAGAACATCATAGCAGTCCTTTGTGATGTTTCAAAAGAATCTGACTTTAAAAGTAAAATATTAAAAAAATTATGTTAAAATAACAAACAGGTTAGTCCGAGTTAACTATACAGATTTTGAGGCCAATTCCTTCTGAAATCCAGACGTTCGTTCATTTTGTAGATCTAGCTCATAATAATGAAATTATTTAAGAAAATATTCTGCAAAAACACTAAAACTCTTCTAAATCTCTACAACAAGTTTAGATATAATTTAGTCAGTTTTTCGAATAATATTGCCTTTGTCGAATGTTAACAAAAATCCGTTTAATTGCGTTCAAGAGCAAATTTTTTAAAATACGGGTGCTATTGCGACTTAATGGTAGATTTAATATTATCTGTAATTATACACTGCTGGCCCTTAAAATTGCAATACCACGAAGGAAAGCAAATAGAAAAAAGAAATTGATTGCACATAAACAGTATAGCATGATGTGAGTATGATTAAATTTGCAAGTAGTTTAGGAGATTACAGGATCAACAAATTAGTAAAAAAAGCTACCACCCCTGGCAGCTAAAACGGCCCTTACCAGGTTAGATATGGTGTCGAACTGGGCTTATATAACAGTAATGGGCAACTTATTTCATACTGCTTTAAGTCTATGCAACACTCTTCACCAACTGTATTAAAACTGGCGGTCCAGTCTCTCAGCAATTTATGACCAGATGTTTCAATGAGTGACAAATCTGGAGACCATGCAGGCCAGGGTACAATCGAATACCCTGTGTATGGAGGAAGGTCAGAACACGACGTACAGCACGTGGTCTTGCATTTTCTTATTGGAAGATGTTTGGAAGACCTTAAGATTAGGACACAACCACTGGACGTAAGATGTCAGAAATGTTCCAATCTGCGTTTTAATCACCATCGATACGAATTAGTGACGTGCATGTGGTGTACTCAATGGCTGCCCAAACCATCACACCAAGAATCGAATGCAAGCAGGCAATGAGTAGTTTCCTTCGATCCTCCAGGCCCGTATAGGGCCATTATAATTCTACTAAACGTAGAAGCGGAAATCTTCTGAAAGGAGAACACTGTGCCACTCCTATATCCACCAAAGTCACCTTCTCTTTCTAAGCTGAATTGTCAAGGAAAGCCGAAATAATAGTTGCCAATTCACGTTGCTGCAAATGGCATCGCACCGTACGAGCGGATACTGAGCGTGCTGTAAACGAGCCCGAATCCCGATTAATTGTCCGTAATGTGGTTGTACGGTTTTGCAGGGCCGATCTCACGATATGTCTGTCCTTTCGGGTTTTAGTCGTGGGAGGACGAAGAAATCCTTCATGCTGTTCAGTATGACCCTCATCAACCCATTGATTCCATATTTGCACAAAGTGGCTGAACTTTGATCAGTATGGCAGGCAATATCACGGAATGATAATCCACACTCTCGTTAGGCAACGATCGTGCTTTGTCGAATTCCTACACTTGGAAGGAAGAATTCTTTCTTTTTATTCATAACACGATATTCTGAGCAAACTACAACTTTACTAAGCGCTCTCTGAATGAGAAATCCTCCATACAACTTTTTTTTTAGGCAATGCTTCAGATGTCGCTTCTTTCTCATGCACCGTCTAAATGTGCTGAAATACTAATCATTTGAGTACCCCAATCTATTCTTCCTTTCGTGTGATTCTTTGTGTGTGTTCGTCAGATTATTCCTTCCTGGTGTAGCATTTTTAATGGTCAGCATTGTATTATTTATTCATACATTAAATGTTATACATTAAAGGAAATTTTAACTAATTTTAAGGCGTTCATTATGTGCAAATTTTCTATTAGTTTTGTTAAAAATTCTTTGATCCTTTAGTTTAGCTATACGCCCTACAGTTTGACCCTTTCGTAGGCCATTTATTTCTCTTTTGAATTTCTCGCAGGTTCTGCTGTTGTTTTATTAACAATTAAACAACAGCATTTAATGAAATATATTTTATTTTGCCGAATTTTATGTTTACATTTAAATTTTAGGGATGAGAAGACTACTTCCCAAAGAATCTTTCACCATCACAAAGAAAATTAAATTTAATGGTGATTATTTACCATGAAAAGATGAGAAGCATGTTGCATACGGGAACATCACATTCTGCTCACATGTAGCAGGTCCTCTTTTCTTGTCCGTTTCTGCTACATTTCCTACATCGTCTATTGTTGGAAACCATATTTGTCATAGGATTTCCCACACTGGCTAAGCTCACATCATCTGGAACTACACACTTCTTTGCTTGGAAACTAGCAGGACGTCCTTTCTTTTTTCTTGAGGAATATCCGTCTATTACCTGACAAGCCAATGGTACTTGGAATGTTAGCTAGTCTAAACTTCTGTTTCTTTCTTTCACTTGCCACAGTATGAAATTATTTATGATGGCTATTATTATGATTTATAAGAAAATAAAATATAAGATGCCACCATTTTACAGATCTTCCTATTTGGTATCTTTCTTTTCTTTGATTGAAGCGATTAACCCCTCCCATAACATCATTATATACAGCGACAGCTTTTGAACAAGGTACTTTTTGTTTAGTACCATCTTTTTTTTTTGTTCGATTTACAGACGTCATAATCGCTGGATTATGTGCAGAAGTCAACAAGGCAGTAGCCTTATTATCCATCCACTTCATTGCCGCAACAGCTTCCTTAGTTAGGAATATTGATCCCCCTCTTTATAGTTTGTCATTAGCTTTAGAATTTGTAGAAGATCCTTACTTTGTGGCTTCACAGCCCCTGCAGAAAACAGATCATTTGGAAGTAGATTTTTTGCAAGCCTAAGATATGTGAAATAGTGATCATGAGCTATAAGGCGGCCTGTGCGTTTCACATCCGTTAGTTTAGTAACTACTGAAAATATTGTTACAATAAAAACAATATTTTCTTTATTTATTATCTAAATATGTTATTTAGGAACTGAATATTCCATTTTTCAAATAATACACAAATTGAACCTGTCTTTTATATGATCAATAGCACTTTCACGTTTCAACCATTATTTATTACACTAGATAGATGCTGCACAAAATATACAGAAATATACGAAATAAGAAAGTGTTGTTACAATAAAAACAGTATTTTACTCACATTTGCAGTAGAATCGATGAAGAATATAAAAACACACAATGTTTTCAACTTTCAAAACAGAAGTGCTAATTCTATTCAATCGATCGAACAATAGATGGCAGCAAAAAGTTACAGCGACAATTAATATTTCCATCGTTATAATAGCAAAGCCAATACATTATAATAAGCTTTGGTGTATTTTGTAAGATAATGTTGATGGGAAGTAATCCCAAGGCCCACGAAAGGGCTTAAATACTTTGCTTAAGAACATCGAATTCTATCAATTAATGTAACTTTACATAAAATCTCTAAAAATGCTTTTTCTTTCCAGAGGTTTTTGATCTGACCTTAGAAAAATTCAATAGAGTGGATGTTTTAGTAAACAATGCTGGAATACTGAATGAATATGAACCTCAAAAGGTCATTGATGTAAATTTGGTAAGTTTAATCTAAATTACTGCAACAATATTTACCGAATATAATGGATAATAAATATTATTCTACTGAAATTTTAAAATTCCAGTTTTTTTCAAAGATCTTTTTGTATTCAGGTAGGGACTATCTTTGGATGTCGAGCGGTATTGAAGTATATGGGGAAAAGTAATGGAGGAAAGGGTGGTTTTGTTATCAATATTTCTTCAATAGCAGGTGAATGAAACGCTAAGTATTACAGTCAGAAAAGTTTGTTATTGTATCATTGTGGTGGACACTTAACTTTAACTTATTCTGTCAAGTAACATTTATTTTTATAATCAAGCTTTAAATTAAATTTATATATGACAACTTATATATGATTAATAATTATAATCATCGTTATCGCTTTGCTTTATCAATCTTATTTACGATTTTTATTTTCGATAAGCTTTGCTTTAAGGCGAAATAGGCATCGTGCGATAAATGTAATTTGTTTTCGTTTATTTAGAGTTTTAATTTTGTATTACTTTATATGTTTTTTTAATTTTTTCAGATCTGAAACAATTTATGTTCTATTTTATCTGATAGGTTTGCTGCCAGAGTCTGCTATACCTGTATACGCGGCATCTAAGCACGGGATCGTGGGACTGACACGCAGTTACGGGGTAACTAACATTCAATAGGATCCATTTTTTCATTTTTTTTTAACTAGCAATATTTTAGTAATAACTTTTCGTGACTTTAGATAACTCAATAATTTTCTTAATAAAATTTTTTATGAACCATGTTTTTATAGCCATTTTTATGCATTGTCATCCACTTCTGAGCTATAGTCCAAATTTCAAGTCTCTAAGCTCATCGGGAAGTTAGTTTAAAATCAATTACAAAATTCCACCCGGACAGACATACGAGCTTCTTCAGGGGCGCGGGTTCGAGACTAGAACTGTTTTTTACATTTTCATGCATTGTCATCAGCTTCTGAGCTGTGGTTCATATTTCAAGTTTATCGCGAAGTAAGTTTAAAATCAATTACAAAATTTCACCTGGACAGACATACAAGAAAGCGAGTTAATAAAAAAAACACGGTAACCTTGGGGTCCCTCTTTGACCCTCAGAACCCCGAAATTGTATATGGAGACGCAAATCAACCCGTGCTATGGATAGGTGGTCTTTGTTTGTACACAATTTGTGTAAGTTCCGGAGTTAAGGGGCCCTTTGACGAAATTGGGGCTTGCCTCTTCAGGGGCCCGGGTTTTAGACTAGAACTCCTTTTCCCCCATTTTCATGCATTGTCATTCATTTCTGAGCTATGGACTAAATTTCAAGTCTCTAGCTCATCGGGAAGTTAGTTTAAAATCAATTACAAAATTCCACCCGGACAGACAAGAAAGCGAGTTAATAAAAACATGGTAAAAAAAAAGTAAAAGGCGACGCACCAAGACAGAAATATCCGAATGGGATGAAATGACTGATGCAAATATATTACAATAGAGTACGCAAATGATTAACTTTTGACGGCTTGTTACTGGCTAGCTGAAGTTCCAGAGAATAATTTTCATGCGGAAGCAATCTCGTCGATACCAATTGTACAGTAACACAGTGCCTCTTAGATGAACTTTCGAACAGGATGAGCAAATGTTCCTATTTAAGAGCGGGACGTTCAATTAGACTGAAGGAAATAGAGTGATTGAATCGCCAGATAGTTCGACAGCAGGATTGGAACCCTGCTACCATTCGATGGTGTTGGCAAAACAAGGTGAACAATGGTCGTATAAAGCGTTATTAAAGGTATCTGGGGCTCAGGAGCGATGACGGGAATGATCGTTGAATCGGTGCTCACCATGCCTGATGCATCCTTATCAACGATTAGATATGTAACCGCGACACCAGTTATTGCAATGACCATTGATAAGGGACTCAACAAACAGAAGCCGTTGCCATCGCAAAGACTACCTCCTCACCATTGTATACAGTCAGTTAGTTACATTTGAAGTGGTGTTGGGCACATTCGATCTGGAATTTTGTTTATAGACGTAGATTTGTTTCAGAGATGAGTCCCACTTCTAACTGAGACAAGATGACCATCGAAGACCCGTCTGGAGACGACCAGGACAGTTATAGGATAGTCACCTTGACAATTGTCGAAAACGCAGCCCGATAACCTAGAGTTATGGTAGGGGTGCTACTTCCTTTGATACACTATCTGACCAAAAGGATCCTGACACCCAGTGGTATGGACTTAGAGCGTCCTGAGGCACATATTAATATAATGTTGGTCCCTCTTTTGCATGGATGACAGCCTGCACACGTTTGGGAAGACTTTCCACCATTTTTGATTGGTAACCATAGGAATTGCCTTCCAGGCGTCCATCACAGCTGAAGTGAGTGCTTGAAGTGAGGATGGTCGACTTGGCTGGCTACATAATCTGCGCTCTAATTCGTCCCAAAGGTGTTCTATGGGATTTAGATTGGGGCTCTGAGAAGGCCAGTCCAGTTTTTGAACACCCATTTCGTCAAACCACGTCTGTGCAAGCCTCAATGTGTGAATGGAGCAGTTATCCTGTTGGAAGAGAAATGGGCCTTCCCCGAAATATTACCATAGAGTTGGGAGTGCAGCATTGTCCAGAATGTCCACATACATCTCAGAGTTTATGTTTCCAATCACAGGAACTAACATACCCATGCAAAGCCATGAGAAACACCCCCACACCATTATGCTTCTACCACCAAACTTAACAGTCGGCACAATGCAGTCACTAAAGAAACGTTCGCCGGGCATCCGCCAAACCCAGACGCGTCCCTCCGACTGCCATACTGTAAAGCGAGATTCATCACTCCAAAGAACAGTTTTCCACTCGTCCACAGTCCAATGACGGTGAGCTCTACACCATTGCAATCGATGCTTCGCATTCTGTGGAGTGATGTTTGGCTTGTGAGAGGCTGCACGACCATGGAATCCCAACTTTTTTAACTCTCGACGGACAGTCCTGCTGCTAACACTAATTCCTGGTGTACTTTGGAACTCTTGAGAAATTTCCACCAACGAGGACTTGCGATTTTGTTTCACTACCCTTTTCAGAGTTCTGCGGCTGCGTTCACCAAGTATTTTCAGCCTACCGGTTCGTTTTTCTGCCGTTTCACTACCTCGACTCTTCCACTTCACAATTACATCACTCACAGTGGATTTAGTCTTCTGTAGAATGTCCGCAATCTCACGAACCGATTTCCCACGAAGGTGGCATCCGACTATACTTCCACGATCAAACTCACTAAGCTCCTTTGACTTACTCATTGCCTCACAAACGCATCAATACAATCTGACAAACCACTACCAACACTTTTATAGCTTTCAATTAAGTATCAAATTGCGTCACTCGCCAGAACCACTTTTTTAAGGGGTGTCTGGATACTTTTGGCCAGATAGTGTAGCTGGAGCTCTGTACTTGCCATTTGTGACATCCTTACAACATGGTGGCACATCGACTAGTTTCTGTGATCCCTTTTATTATCCTTCCTCTCATACACTCCTAGGCTTACAACACGATATAGTAGGATCCACTTAAGGAAACTTTGTGGTGGGCACAAAGTAGTGTAAAGAGGGTAGGAAGTAAAAAATATTACTTACGCAGGAACAAAGTGACTTAAAAAGGAGAGCCAGACTCTTCAGTACAATGGTTGAATTCGAAGAATCAATAAAAAGCTATCTCCATTATCAATACACAAGTAGCTGCGTGTGAATAACGTAGCTTCGTTAATATCCTTCTAGTTGAGCCCACTATTGGAGAGAACCTGGTTTACGATAGACTGAGGAAATGGCACAGTAAGGAGTACAATTAGACCACATGTAATTTCTATTCACAACTAGCTTCCGACTGTCTACTCCTTCAGTTAGATGCAACAGAAGTTGATTCACATGAAAAGGTCCTAATACCCGGTTATACAGGGTACATTTTTTACTGCTTGTCTTTATGTTCTCCAATACCTTCCTGGCTAACCTTTGTCCTAGCTTGCACAATCGCCAGATCTTTTCTCAGTAGAGCAATTTGAGTACTGATCAGCAGGCATCTCTGACAGCATTCAGATCGAGCCAGTTTAAATTGCTAATTGGAATGCGTATGGCAGGATTGGTGAACCTTTTGGATCAACGTGCCATTTTTTCTATAGAAGTATTTAATCTGGTATATAGACGTGCCACCAAACAATTTTGACTTATGATTATTGGGAAAATAATAAAACTAAATGCTAATAATTCAAAGCTCATTATTTACTACGAAAAAATACATTTTGCATTGTAAAATATTAAATGTTTTTGTTATACGTGTAATTCAAATTAAAGTAGCAATAGTGTGACTTCTGTTGTTGCAGAATAGAAGATAAATAACTTATATTAGAGGATTGTAAGATTTTACTTTTATCAGAATGTCTGCTGAGTCATCTGCCAAATGGTTTCTAAACGAGTTTTTAATGTTATTCATCTCTGAAAATAACGAATCGCAGGCATAATTAGATGAAAATATGGTTAAAGTAGCATGAACCAGCTTCTCCGAACAGTTAAACGTGTGTGGAGTTGAATTCCATGCTTCCAAAATTTGGTAACTCGTATTTTTACTTATATTGCCTGTTAATCGTGTCGTATAATCAATTCCAACTTTTTTCTTGTTTCAATAAGTTTTTGAATCCATATTGAAATAGACTGGAAATCAATCAGTTGCATTTCAAAGTCGATTTCCAGCCAATCCGATTGGGACAAGTTCAGTTTACCAAATTAAGTCACATCAAGGTACATAATAAACTTGAGCGTTTCTGACAGTTCTTATAACTGAGAAAATCTCGTTGAAAATTCCATGATTGACGAATCTATTACAGAAATATTTTGAACTAAAATGGAAACCGTTTTGTTCTGTGGCGTACCCAAAATACTGTGTCACGTGCCATTGGTTCGCCATCACTGGCGTATGGTAAGCAATCATGTAAGGGACATTTACCAACTCTGCGTTTCAACATCTCACTAAATAATATGAAGCATCTGGGTCATACCTGGCCAAATATAATATTAATTTCTTTTGCTTTTGCTCTTGTAATTAATTATATTTCCTGAATACAGCTTCCTATTTTATGATACTGTTAGTAAATCATACTTACCGAATTTCGTTGCATTCGGATAAGTTCTTGGTGCATAGCTTTTCATATTACAGAGTATATTTTCATTACTTTGTGTATTTTAGTTTTAAAGATATCTGAAAAATATAAAGCAAAAAAAAAAATAGTACAATAGGTTACAATTTTTAATGATATAATCTTCGTAAAATCCCTTATGGCTCTTTTGTATGGGTACACATTTAGCACTTTACATTGCATATCATTTACTCTTTCCATGCTATTTATTAGAGCTACTGAGTTTCTGAAAGAGACAGAGAATAAAACGCATACATAAGATATAAAATAAAAATAAAATATTGAGTTCTTTACATAATCGAAAAACTGCTTTGTTTGTCGTGATTTATTTATTTGTTTGTATTATTTACTTGTACAGTAAACACTGTTTGTTTTCAGCGTCCATACCATTTTAAAAAGGAAGGAGTCACTTTTGCTGCCTTATGTCCTTCATTTATTAATACAGATCTTTTGCGAACGGCGGTAACTCTTATAAAAGGCGCAGATTTTACAAAGCGTACTGATTTAATGAGGTAGGTATTATATATTTCTTTTTATCTTTCAATAAAATACAGTGCTGCACGTCGTGCTAAAAAAGGCAGAGTTCTCTGTCTGTTCCTAATTCAAATGTCAGCACAGTGCGTTGCGCTAAAAACAAGGGAACTCTTTTTTTCTGACATTCAAAGGCAAACACCCTTCTTCTCCCTCACAAAAAGCAACCTTCCCCCGTAAGTGCAGAGAATGGCGCCAAATACTCAATAGCCCTCAGCAAACAGTCGACAGACACTACAGTAAGATTTTTCTTTTTCATTTTGAGTAAAAAAGATTTTCTATACATGTATAGAGAAAGAATGTATAGAGAGAAGAAGAAGGGAGAAAGGGAATATATATAACCAAAATATAATATTTTTAAGATTTGACATTCAGTTAATTGAATTTTTATATGTTTTACCTTATTAACTCTTTTCCAGAAACTTTTCTTTTCAGAGTGAATGTATTTTAATTATTTATGGTGTTACTCTACAACAGGGGTCGGCAACCTATGGCGCGCATGCCACATGTGGCACGGGGCACAATTCTTAGTGGCACTCTGTGCTACTCAAAGCTTTTATCAATTTTTGAATGGTTGGAAGTTGATAAATTATCAATGGGCCTTCTTGACAAACATCTTCAGAAAAATGGCCATTTAAGGAATTTAGAAAAAAATTTGAAAAAGAACTCTAAAGATTTTTGAGAACTTTGTAAATTATCAAATGTTATTGCTGGAGAGATTTAATACACTCATGTCCATAAATTAAGGATAATGAAATTCAGGCAAAGAAAGAGACAGAAGCAAAACAAATTTGACTTATTTGTAAAGTCTATTTATTAGACAAAAGGTAAAAAGCAAAAAAGATGCTATATGTTTGACATAATTAATAAAAATTGTGATTTTTACTCCCTGGAGCAAATTTCAAAAAAGAACCTATTTACAAAAAACAGTATAACATGGTTAGTATGGTGGTTAATACGGAGTATGTCTCCTGGACGATGCAATACAGGCCTTACAACGCCTACGCATGCTGAGTATCAAATTATCAATCTGATCTTGGGGAATATTTAACCACTCATCAAGCAATGCACTCCGAAGTTCCGGTAGACAGGTGGGATGGGGTTGACGGGCTGCAATTCGTCGGCCAAGCATATCCCACAAATGCTCTATTGGATTCAAGTCCGGTGAGTATGCTGGCCAATCCATACGGGTGATATCCTCCGATTGAAGGCATTCGTCTACAATATTTGCACGGTGAGAGGACGGACGTTGTCATCCATAAACAGAAATTCAGCACCCATGGCGCCCCGAAACAAACGTACATGTTGTTCCAGAATGACATCCCGATAGATGTGGCCTGTCATCGTTACACTCTGAACATGCAGGTCAGTTCTGGAACCAAGAATAATTCCTCCCCAAACGAGCCATTGCACCACCGTAACGGTGTCGTTTAATGGTGTTCTCTTGGTGGTAACGGGTACCTGGCGCTCTCCATATGAAAGTCCGGCGAGAATCAGACTGCAAACTAAACCTGGACTCGTCGGAAAACATCATACAAGACCACTGTTGCGGTGTCCACAATGCATGCTCTCTACTCCAGGTTAATCGCAGGCGACAGTGAGTTGCGGTAAGGGGAACACATCTGACAGGCCTACGAGCATATAGACCAATGTGCCCTAAGCGTCTGTACACGGTCTGCCTTGAAACTGTCGTACCGGTAGCTGAAGAGAGCTGACGAGATAGGTCTGATGCTGTGCTCTGTCTGTTTCTTTTGGCAGTAACTGCCAAATACCGGTCCTCATTTGGCGTTGTAACTCGGGGGCGACCGGTGCTGTAACATCTACTCCCATTACCATCATCTTGGAATCGTTGCCTAAGCCTGGAGATGACATTCTGGGCGATTCCAAGTTCCTCGGATACTTCCAGCTGGGTACGTCCACCTTCCAGTCGTCCGATAATTCTACCACGTAAAAAATCATCCAAATGCTTCCTTTGTGCCATAACTATGCGGTTATTGCACTGAAAGTCTTTTAAAGCGCTTGTGAACAATTTTACTACTTTGCCACCATTCCTTATATACCCCTCTCTTACACTCTCGTCATTGTGACGTACTATCCGCGCCATCTGGTGGTTTCCTGTAATTTGCATATTCTTCTTCAAGATGTGTGTGATAATTCTACAGGTGAAATTTTTATTTTAGAGTTCAATTTCTGTGTGATTCTGAATTACCCGTAATATATGGACATGAGTGTAGTTTGAAGAGAACAAATTGCATGTACTCTGCTTTCCGCTTTTGGTTCTACATATCTAATTAAAAATTCTTTCCTCATATGAAAAATATTTTGATTAAAAAAATATATACAATATATATTGAACAAATGAATACCCAGAATCGTGTCAAATTGAAAGTCACACTTTATACCCCTAATTTTGTGACATGAAAGTAGAGGCGCGTTAGGTTCCCATTAACATTTTTATTTATCTTTTAATTTAACTATGGTAAAGGGAAATAGTTATATTTTATGTTGTATATTTCTTACTAAAACAAATATGTTTAAAAACACATAATATGTGTGCTATTTTAATTTTGTTTTGTTTTGTTGAAGAAATAAATATATTTTATGCAGTTTAATTTTTATGTCAAGAAATATCTTTAAATGGTGCAAAATTAATATATAATATAAAACTGTAAATATATCTATCTATAATAATCATCTCTATCCTATTGCGGGAATTGAATTATTTCAAAAATGTCCTACTGTGTGGCTCGCTGAATCCTATTGGTAGATTGGTTTGGCACGTCACAGCTAAAACGTTGCCAACCCCTGTTCTACAAGTACTTTCCAGAAAATATAAAGTATAAATTTAATTTCATACGTGTGGAAGCAGGAGTTGCTATATCGCAGAAGTTTTGACTTGACTTATGATGAAATACCATTTGATAAGAGATAGAATTTGTGGAAATTAAAAAGGAAGGATAGGCCAAAATTATACAAAGCGTTACAAATACTGACTAAAATCTATCCGCTCATAGACTTCTTTTTGTCAGTGAAGAAGTTGTTTTATTATTAAAAACACCAGCATGATATTCTGAATTAAGATTTCTCTAACGGTATCCTGGCAGAATTGTAAATAATTAAAATTTTTTCCTAGAAGCATTTTTTAAAAATTTAATTTTGCTTGTTTTTTGCATCTCGCAAAGAATGATTTACTGTATTTACTCGAATATAAGCCACACTTTTTTCCAATGTTAAAGCTACTTAAAATTGGGTGCGGCTTAGAATCGAAGGGGGAAAAATTCGTCGGATGGGGCAATTACAGGTTCATGTATGTATTTAAAATTTGTAATATTGGTAAAATAACTAATTATTCACTTCTTATTATTTCTCAATGTAAATTTATTTTAATTTCGTAAAACTGGATATCTCTATAAATTATTTACACTAGTTTTCATTTTTCACAAAAACTTGTTGTGAATTTGGGGGACGGCTTAGAATCGATGACGGCGTAGATTGGAATCAGTACGGTAAATATAAAAATGGAAAATAATTTAATATAATATTAATAATAAGTTTAATTAAAAATGTCTTGTATAATAATACAACTTGATAATTTCACTGCAAAATTTGACAGGATGTTGCCATCCCTTTATATATGTAAATAATTTCATATATACAAATTATTTACATATGTGTAATACTTTCCTTCGTTATGAGACGCCGATGAAATTATTAAAAATTTAAAATTATCAATATTACTACTGGTCCTAATTCAGGTTTAATGTAGTGTATTTAATGCATTTTAAGTAAATGAAATAAATCCAAGTATCGACAGAGATTTTGGGAAAATGGGAAACTAATTGCTTTTATCCCGAATAAAAAAGATTTGAAACAAAAAATTCGTGTGAAAAAGTTTATTGATGAAACGTATTATTTCAAAATCGTGTAAAAAAAAAAAAAGACCATGTAAAAAAAAAAGTTGGGTGTATATATATGCATATTTTTTTGCGTTTAAGTTGCGAATGGTTCATGGAATAATATTTTATTAAAATGTAAATTTTTCTTATAATAATCATACATGATTGTTTTCTCAGCCCCGAATATGTAGCCAAAGCAGTTCTGAAACTTTTGGAAGACAAAATCAATGGATCCACTTTGATTGTAACTCTTGATGGATGTAACTACATAGATGTTCCAGAAGAGCTCAAGGCTTTTATTGAATAAGACCAATAATTACAATTCGAAAGAAGTGTTTAAGCAAAGCTTGATTTTAATAAATAAAAATTTTGTAAAAATTCAAAAAAGATTTTATATTATTTTGTATTGCTTGCTCCCCCCCCCCCCCAATTATTATAATTCTTACTTTATATAATCTTACAATGCAAGCGACAAAATTTTCGATACGAAATTTTAATTTTAATCGAATAAATATTAGATTAAAGAAATAGATTTGATACAATTGCTGTTTTATATGGAGACAAAAGAAGGAGACGAGGGGAAATTACATAGGAATGCATAGCTCGAAACGTTTTCCTGAAGTGGTAGTGACAACACAAAACACAAGAAAGACACGATAAGAATAAGAGCAAAAGCATGTTTATCGTCATTAAAGAGGGGTATGTTCTTTTCCGGTAGACACCACGTCTCCCTCCTTTTTAAAAAAAATGACATTTCTCTCTGAATTTTTGATGACAGTGTCCAGTGGCGGATTAAGCGGGTGTCGGACCTGGCGGCCGCCAGGGGCCCCCAGCGCTGGTAGGGGTCCCAAGCTTGATGAGTGCAAAGGGCAGCGACAAACCAACAACGCCACCTTGGAACAAGAAATGAAAAAAAAAAGATACAATGAAAACCCCGCTAGAAATTTATTGAGATGTAAAAGAAATCCTAATGTAGAAAAACTTTTGAAAATATGTTTAACAATACCGGTATCGAATGCATCAGGTAAATGATCTTCTTTAGTTTTAAAACGTGTTAAAAATAATTTAAGAAGTACTATGGGAGAAAAGAGAAATTGAACAACATGGCCAAATTATATACAGAATAAAATGTTTTGGATAAAATAGATATGGTGAAAATAATTAATGAATTTGCCAAAGAGAAATCAAACTGTGTAGCAAAACCGTAAGTTCTTAAGTAAGGTTTTTAATTTTTTTTCTTCAGTTAAGATTTTTCTTTAACCGATGAAGTTTGTTTTTTTCAATATATTTTATTTTGAGAATTTAAAGTAAGCGACTCTTTTCACTATTTTAGTTTTTCGACTCTTAAGCCCATGGGCCTCAAACCTTTTACCGCCAGGGGCCTCCAACTACCTTAATCCGCCTCTGTGACAGTGTCTCAAATCTAATAGACTGCATTGGTACATTTTCCTCTTTGATAACTCTTATTTAGTTCTTCAGTTACACTTAATGGTTTTTGTGCACAAATTGATTCAATTATTGAATTAGAATTTGAATCAATTTCAAGTGTTTTCTATTTGAAATAGAAGATCCAATTGCATGAGCTGTTAGTAATGCAATGGGATTTGAAGTGTTTCAAGTCTTCTAAGCATGTCCGCTATTAATTAACGGTATTTAGTTGAACAAGATATCAATCATTGGCATGGCCAAGTAATTTTAGCGCGTTTTTCACATGTTGTATTTTACAATAATGCAACTAATAAACTTTTTACTAACAGAAAGTAGTACTATACTTAAAAAAATAAATAAAAAAAAATTAAAAATTATTAAATTTAAATATGATTCGGCTCATCTAGGGCACAAATGCGACCAAAACCGGAAAACCCGAGCTCAATCGGTTGCTTATTGGCTGAGAAAAAGGTACGACAAAATATGAAACGAAGACGAGGACGAAATTTGCGTCCTAATAGCGCTTTTTTTACACTACGTGAAAAACGCACTAAAAAGGAACTGTGACAAAATCTATTCCTGAGATGTTTCTTATATTATTGTGTAAGTATCACACACACACACACACACACACACACACACACACACACACACACACACACACACACACACACACACACACACACACCACACACACACACACACACACACACACACACACACACACACACACACACACACACACACACACACACACACACACACAGTGAGCCACTTAGGTCTGTGCGACGTTCTCCCATACGAGAAATGAGAGCTGTGCATATATTTTTTTTTACCTTGTAGCACTTATTACTCAAAAAAAAAAATTCTAAATACATATTTCACATCAAAATATAAATTTTTAAAAAATTCAATTCTTAGAAAATTTTTATGAGAAATTTTATTTTTTAATCTTTAGACAAAAATTAAATCCCGGAATTTCGAGATTGGAAACCCTAATCTAAAATGAAACAACCAAAATTATATAAAACTAGAGCACACTAAGAAATAGATTAGAGAAGATAAAAAATTATATATTTAACCTGTAACGGTTACATTTAAACTCTGCCTTCCCTTGACAAATAACGACAGCCAGGTGGCGCTACTTGTTCTTTTTTGTCTCCGCCGGTTGGTCCCGAGCCATGGATACACGTGGAGTCAGGGAAAGCCTTTCCCTCCTTTAATGTCTTATTTATTTTGTTTGTGTGTGTATCTCCTTGTGTTGTGGAACCAGGGCCGCCGCGTGGGTATTAAGCGCCCTTGTTCAAGTTGAAATTCGGCGCCCCTTTATGGGGTTCTGTTGCGCTCTTATAAAGTGCTACAAATAAAATGTGAAATACTCATTTATAGTATTCGAAATTTGACTTTCGAACTGAAAAGCTTTAAAATTATAATATTAAAACACGTTTGTCTTATTATTATTTTTTATTATTATATAAATTTTAAAAAACAAAACAAAGCAAAAATGATATAAAATTTTTAAAGTAAAATATAAAAATTAGAAAATATATTCAAAAATTGATTCTCTTAGCTTTAGCAGCTACAAATGCTCCTATCAATTCCTTTATAAATCCATAATTTCGCTCTCTATGGATATAATTGACATGTCCGATAATCTCTCCTGAGCCATAGTAGATCGCATGTAGTTTTTTTTATAATTTTAAGCTTTGAAAAACTTTGTTCTCCAGTAGCCACCGAAACTGGCAGGGTTAAAGAAATCCGTAAAGCTATTGCAATATTTGGAAATATACGGATAAGATTGTTTTCATAAATATAATTCAAAACATCAATAGGTGACATATCCTCTTTGGTAAAACATCGCAAAGATTTTATTTTTTCGAAAAAATTTAATCCATCAATGTCTTTCTCATTAACATTTTTAGTATCCGTTAATTTTTTTGAGAACATGTTTCTAAAAAAATATTTATTGCACTAAATAAAAAAAAAATTTAATTTTCATTTCATTTACAAAATGTATGGTATGACTTTCTTTCAATATACTATTTGAAAGTCGAAAGCCCATTTATGTCATTTGCAACTAAATAAAAATTCAGGTAAAGAAGCTAATTTAACTGAAAATTTAGAAACAATATTTTTTTTCAGAAAAATTATTTTTTTGAATTTAGTGTGAAATTTTTTCTTCTTTCTAATGATTCAAAATATTTAAGTAAATTAAACCAATATTAATACAAATTACTGAAAGGCATTTGTTAAAGCAATTGAAATATTGAAAACACACACACACATCTCAGGTACATAATAATTATAAACATTTAATGAAAAAGCTATAATTATTAGTATTTTTTTTATTATTTGGAAATTGAAATTGTACATCAGAAATAGATAAATCAAATTCTGCCCAATTAAGGGTAAGATTTATCTGGGATTTATAGAGATAAATAAAAAGGTGCTTTTGGAATTATTTTGTTAAGAAAGATAAAAGTTTTTCTTAATTTGTTTTTCTTAATTTGTTAGACTGGACGTTACTAACCGAGGAGGTTTAAGGTTAAACCTAACTAAATTTATGCTAGTTATTAAAAATTTGTAACTAAAGCGTCATAAAAGCCTTTGTTTTTACTCTCTTATTCTGTGTAACAGGTACTAAATTTTAACTTTTATCTTTTTAATGTTTAAAATTAACATGTATTTTTTAGTTTTTCATACAACACTTCACTACAGATAGAAAAGTAAGAGTGTTTTTAAAATAGCAGCAGCTACCACAGTATACCAAATATCCAAAACACATTTGAAGTTCATGAATTTGAAAAAATTCAATATTAAGTAAGCAAGGACCCAGATCGAAAAACATGACAAGTTTGAGATCCTTTGTTCTAATCTATGGTGCTGACGCGTACTGTTTTTATTTCATAACTCAGTACAAATACTCATATAATTTAAACTGTACAAAATATATATTGTGTTACAGGTACCAGTTACTCTCTTCTATAAACTTGCAAATTTTCTGCCCGTAAATTAATGTTTACATAGAATTTTTTAATAATTACAAAACAACCTGATTTTACTGTGAATACTTTAATTTTTTTTCTTATTGCAATTCATTAAAATTCCCTTCAGTTTGATTGCCAGAGGAATATCTAAAGTTTTAATTTTACAATTTCTTTGTCATTTGGTTGAATTGTTTGGCAATGTTTGTAGGTTTATGCATAAAAAATTTACAAATTTAATGAAAATTTTTGCAATAATACTTATGTAAGAATATTTTTTGATCTTTGTATGTTTGAAAAGTTACATCGTATGCTTACCTTACAAAAGATAGTATCATTTTTTAAGAACTGTTATTTAACTCCTTTTTTTAAAAAAATAATATTGTGCAGATATAATGCTTGACATGAATTTTTTTTTCGTAAAAGTTTATGTACATCACGTACTGTTCCATAACGTACATAAAGTTCATTAACAATTTTTTGTAGTTTTTTCTTTTTTGTTTTATATTGGCTTATATTTAAGATTGTAGAATGTTCGAAGAACTGTTGTATATCAGTTGATTTTTTTTTCCAATGATACTCTACAGCTATGAAAAAATAAAATATCGTGTACATAAAATAAAAAATTCTCAAAAATGAAAAAAAAAAAACCCCCCCCCCCCTTCTTTTTTGTGATCTGAAGTAAATTTCAAATGCTTTACGATATGAGTAGGGTATTCCAGTGTAATACATTTCTCAAAAAGTAAGAATAATTTTAACACAAATGTGTGTATTTCAGTAACCAAATGTTCAGTGAATAATCTGGTTACGATAAATTTGAATTTTTAAATCTTTGTAGGATACAAGACATACACAGAGTTAAATTCAGAATATGATGAATTGTGCAAATATAAATCACATCACAAACGTTGTACAAAAAGGTAAATGAAATTTTCAACAAAGAATAATTCTACAAAATTAAGACAAAAAATTTCATATTAACCAGCCTTTCTATCATGTACACATGCTGTAAACATTAATTTACAATCAACTTTTGTTTCCTAATTTATTATGAAAGCAAATCGTTCTGTTTTTGAAAGCTAGTTTTCTGTAGTATCACTTGAATCAAAAATATTTTACTGCATTTATTTTCATTATTTTTTTATAAAGAAAAATTTAGAGAATTTATAAAGTAAAGTGAATTCTAGACTGGAAATCGGTATATTTTCAAGAAAGAACCAGTTGTTAGTGAAACAAGATATCGAAAGTATCAGACACCTACTTGATATGAGCTTCCAGGAAAAAGGTCCCCCATCCCAGCAACAGTCGCGTTAAGTCTGTCATGCTCCAATTAATATTTTTTTATATTATTTAAATCAATTTTACACACAGGCATTAACATTTCTCATTTCTTCAAAAATCAAGAAATATTATAGATATTATTTTTTTATTTATTTTTATTTCTATAGCTCAGTGCAAAAGTGCCACCAGTGTCAAAATATCAATGCTAGGGATTAAACTTTGAAGTTCGTGAAAAAACCCTCAATACCAGTACTACTTTTTGGAATTTCCTCTCTCTGTGTGTTTACACTAATAATTAAAACTTCATAAAACTGTTCTTCCATAGAAAAGTGTGTTTTTGGAAGATGTATTCAAGCAAAGAAACAAGTATTGATGCATATTAATCAACATAAAAGTACTATAAAAGTCCATTGAAATATATATATTATATATATATATATATATATATATATATATATGTAATGACTTCTTCTAATTCTCCTTAACTGTACCCCGTCAAATTATTTTCTAGTTCTTTCGCCTCTGACTGTTATAATCTTAATCTAATTGTACGACCGCGTAATCTTAATCTTATTGCTCCCGCTCATTTGCAGCCAATCACGACTCCTGTTGTAAAAGAGTCGTACGACCTTCACCGCCACTATAAAAGCTCTGAACACACGGTTACGCGCGCTTTTTCGCTTCGCTTTTTTGTCATCATGTAGTCTGCCGCATCTAGTGTTTGTGTATTGTGTGTGTCTTTTTGTGATTACGTACATCTATGTGTCGTCCTTGTCTTACTTATATGTGTTCAAGAATAAACAAGTTTCTTCAATCACCTTACTGCCTTATCAATCTCGTATAAAGAATTCCATTCAACGGCCCCGTCGATTACAAAAGACGGCAGGATCAAATAACCTGCTGGGAACGCGGGAAATATCGTCAAGTAAAATCCTAAAAGTGAAAATTCTACTAAGGAAATGCGAAAGTGAGCGAATTGAAGCCTCCAAAGGGTATTCCCCTTTTCACCTGATAACAAGTACGGGAAAATCCCCGTTACTTCTGTGTTTCAGCTTCGTGAGAGTGTTCCATTCCTCAAATTCTTCACAGCGCCAAAATCTCAAGTTTTGTGTACAAAAAATAAAAAATGGCCATCATCGATCTGTTTCTTTTTCAAATTTTAAGATAATTAATAATGCATATTTTCTGTTGTTTTATTTCACTTTAAATTTATTTTAAGTATTATTTATTTGGCATATTTTTAATAGCATTGCAATGCTTGTTTTAAGTTTGATAAAACAATATTTATTTAAGTAAGAAATTCAAGTTTTTTTTTTCATGTTTGATATTTGATATTGATTATGACTAATATTAGTAATTGCAAAATTTTGATTTGTGTTGAAATTTTTTTCATATTTGATTTGAACATTGATTATTAGTAACTGCAAATTTTTGATTTGTGTTGATTTTTAATTTTATATTTTTGGTATTTTTGTTTTGTACTTCAAAATTTTTAAGAATTATCTAAAATTTTAAGTTTATATGATTCTCAGATCGGGCTTTAAAATGGAAACTAATAATCAACCCAATTTAGCTATAAATAGTAATACAAATCAAAAAATTCCCAGTGAACCCTTTTTAATTGCATTTGACCCCGAAAATGGAATGAGAATAGAAGCATGGTTAGAGTATTTTAATAATGCCTGCAAAATTAGTAATAAAGACAATGATTGGAAAATGCTTAATATCTCTAAATACCTTAAAGGTTCTGCTCTAACCCATTATGTTAATTCTTGCCTTAATATTTCTAATTTTGATGATCTGTGCAATATCCTTATTGAAAATTTCTTAAAACCGAACATAGTAAATTTGTCAGATTTTTCTCAACACCAGCTAAGAAATAATTTAGATGAATATTTTCACCAGAAACTAAATTGTGGTAGACAATTAGGTCTATCTCCCCAACTCATTTTGGAAGGATTGACTGATGGAATGCCCACCAATATTAAACAATTAATGACCATTAACCCTCCCACCTCACCTACAGAATGGCTCAAGGTAGCTACCCGCCTAATGAAAACACAAGCAGCTAAACCAGAACCAAGTAGTTATAGACCAGCACAAAATGCTTACAGACCTCCCAATAACTCTTTTAGACCTAATTTTCAAAATTTTAACAGAATGCGTCCCCAACATCTCCCAAATCATCAGGCTCACAATTTTGTCAATCGAGGATTTAGACCCAACCACCACACACATTTTCAAAATGGAATGCCACCAACACCATGTAGTTTTTGTACTCGACAAGGCATTCTCAATGCTTACCATTGGAAGCAGCAATGTCCATTTAATCAAACCGAGAATTAAGACAAACCCCATATAATTGTGACTCATCGTTGGCTACTAACACTGCTTCTCAGAGCTCGGGGAATCCTGTTAGTAATCAACAAATCCCAAACCAGAGACAACAACCTTCTACTGAGGCCCCTGGCACAGCATATTGACAATTAAAAGTGTCCGGACACGTCTCACCATTGCCAAGCCTAGCTAACTTGGACAATTTACCTTTTACAGGAAAAAGTAATGTAAATATTGTTATTGACACTGGATCCACCTTATCTTTAATTTCTGCAGATATTGTAAATAAACTTAAACTAACAAAACAAAGAACTAGGCCTATATATATTAATCAAGCCCATGGCAATTTTCAATTAAATCAACTATGCAAAACTTTCCTAAGAATAGGACAAATTGAACGAAATATAAATCTGTATAATTATTAATAGTAGTTTACCTTATATTATCCTAGGACTACCAGAGTGTAGCCAATATAAATTTATGATTGATTGTGAACATAACCAATTGTTACAAAATGGACAAATTATTGTAAATAACTCTAGCAAAATCAACAAACAAATGTCTTTACACATACAGGAAAATGTAAACAAACCTAAACCTAATCAGGAAGATTTAGTCAGTACCTCAGAGGAAATTTTTTCACCTCTGATTGTCAAAGAACTATCTCCTAACCTGGTGCAACTTATTTCAGAATACTCCCATGTTTTTTCAAAAATAAATATGATGTAGGTAAAATAAGAATGGAACCCCATAGAATTAATTTAACTTCAGATCTCCCAATTTCTCAAAGAGCATACAGAACATCAGCTACTTCAGAAGCTGAGATTACTAAACAAATTCAAAATTTACTAGCTGCAGGTTTAATTAAGGAATCAACTAGTTGTTATTCTTCCCCTGTTACTTTGGCTTATAAAAGAGATGAAAAACAAAAAACAAGACTATGCATTGACTACAGAAAACTGAATGCAATTTGTAAAACAGATGCAGAACCCTTACCTCGTATAGACTCCCTGCAAGATAAATTAAATAATGCTAAAATTTTTTCTACTCTCGACCTTGCCAGTGGTTACTGGCACAATCCTCTTCACGATAAAGATAAAGAAAAATTAGCTTTTATTACAACTGAAGGTTTATATGAATTTCAAGTTCTCCCTTTTGGTTTTCGAAATGCCCCTGCAATTTTTAATCGCATTATTCGTAAAATTCTAACTAAACATAAATGTTCAAATTTTGCTTGTCACTATTTGATGATATAGTTATTTTTTCAAAATTCTTTAGAGGAGCACTATGCTCATTTAAGAAAAGTATTCAAAATTGTGAGGAGGAAAACATTAAAACTAAAATTCTCAAAATGTGTTTTTGCAAAAAATAAAATAAATTTTTTAGGCTATGAAATTAAAGAAGGTTGCATTACACCAGATAATCAAAATATTGAAACTATTAAAAAATTACAGCCCCCTAAAAATGTAAAACAACTTCAAAGTTTTCTTGGTTCTGTAAATGTTTACAACAAATTCATTGATTCATATGCTAAATTAGAGAACCTTTAAATCAACTCTTAAAAAAGATAAATTATGGAATTGGACTGCTGAATGTCAAACAGCCTTTGAATTGTTAAAAATAAATTAGCAACTAAACCTGTATTACAATTATATGATCCTAAATCACCTCTTCATGTGTTCTGTGATGCTTCTCAAAGTGCAATTGGTGCAGTTTTAAAACAGCCAGATAATTCTGGTACTCTTCACCCAATATCTTATCATTCTAGAACTTTACGTGACTATGAAAAAAATTATTGTATCACAGAATTGGAATGTTTGGCCATAGTAGATGCTCTTGATAAGTTTTATTATTATTTACATGGTAAAAAATTCATAATCCACACTGATCATGCTGCTCTTGTTTGGCTTAAAAATGTGAAAAATTTAAGGGGTAGGTTATTTCGTTGGTCTTTAAAATTAAGCATGTTTGATTATGAAGTAAAATATTTAAAAGGGACTAATAATGTTGAAGCTGACATGTTGTCGAGACATCCTATTACTCAATATATCCAGCACTCTGTACATTTACTTGAATTAGATGAGATAAAAACATATCAAAATTTAGACAATGTAAATGGTCCTAAATATAAGAAAGTTGATGATGTCATTGTCCTTAAAAAGAAAAATCTGTTTAAAATTGTTGTACCTTTTTCATTAAGAAGAAAAATTTTGCAAAATGCTCATGAACAATTTGGACACCCAGGTACTCAAAAAATGATAAATTTAATTACTCCTCAATACTACTGGCCTCATATTAACTTAGATATTTCAAAATTTGTTAAACATTGTGATGTATGTCAATTAAATAAGAAGAAAAGGCAAAAAAGATTTGGCCTTTTACAGGCTGTACCTCCCACAGATCAACCTTTTGAGTGTATCTCTGTTGATACTGTTGGTGGATTTAATTATTATAATTCTACTAAAAAATTTCTCCACTTAATAATAATCATGCAACTCGCTATGTTTGGGCTTTTCCTTCCAAAAGTGAAACAACAGAAACCTATACAAATTGTTTGAAACAACTTTTCCAAATTCAAATACCCAGTAAATTGTTAACTGATAGAAATGGTGCTTTTACCTCATCTAGATTTAAACGCTTTCTAAGAAAATTATAGTGTGAAACATTTATTACTACTTCTCATCATCCTCAGA
>BMAO01016722.1:0-38316 GCA_019973975.1 Trichonephila clavata
TTGCACCCCAAGGCAATGAAAACAACAGAGAGGGAATGCAAACCAGTCATTCAAAAAAGAAGAAAGAGGAGGGGAGGGAGACATTGCCAAATGACGAGATCCAGCAAATGGTCGGGAGAAAACCAAATTAATTTTTTGAAAGAAAAAGAAAAAAATTAAAAGGAATAGCAAGAGGAAGGCCAAGAAACAGAAAAAAGGAGGGCTTAAGATAGCCTATCACAAATGGAATTTGAAATCACAAAGCAAGAAATTAATTTTTATTGTGGATAGTGCGATTATTAGTAACAGAGTTAACCCAAGGGGAAAGAGCATTTGGATTGGGATTAACAAGATGATGATCGGCAGTGAAGGGACAGTGGAAAACGTAATGGTCGGCGTCCCCGGGCGACCCACAAATGCAATTTGGAGAGGAAAGAAGATTGAACCTGTGCAAGTAAGCGGGGAAAGGGCCATGATTAGTTAGAAAATGGACCAGATATTTAGAAATTGGAGGAATGTTAAAGTTAGGATTTTTAAAAAAGCGTTTGACCCTAAGCCCCGTATTGCAATCATTCCAATAGGAGGTCCAAGACTCTAGGACAAATTTATTTAAGGAACAAGAGAGATAGGAGCGAGGAGCAGGGACCGAAAACACTTCACCATCATAAACAGCCTTTTTTGCACAAAAATCGGCGTAATCATTATAGATGTTATTGTTATGAGCTTTGACCCAGTAAAGATTGTAATAGTTCCGGAACTGAACAATTTAAGTTTAATAGAATTGAGATAGCTAGATTTATTTGTAAGATTATTAAGAAAGAGAATAGAGGAGAAACTATCAGTATAAATGTGAATTTTAGTATTATGATGAACTGCCCAACAGACAGAGAGGCCGATGGCAGAGAACTCTGCCTGAAAAACAGAATTGAAATTTGAATTTTAAAAAGATACGTTTTAAAGGGAAAGCCCCGATAAAAAATACACACGGCGAAACCAACCTCGGAACCGATTTTGGAACCGTCAGTGTACACTTCCCACTCAGATGGGCCCTCGAAAGTATTGATAGGGAAGGAAAGAAAATCCGGAGGCACCTGATGAAGTGAAATATAAGAGTCCAACTTCGAAGCTGGGATAAGACCTGGAAGGAGATCGTTCCTGTTGTTCCAAATTTGGAACTTAAAGTAGAGAGAGCGAATAATAATATGAATGGGGGAATCCCTGATAGGATATTAAGAGCATCTGTGAGTTGCGGTAAGGGAACACATCTGACAGGCCTACGAGCATATAGACCAATGTGCCTTAAGCGTCTGTACACGTCTGCCTTGAAACTGTCGTACCGGTAGATGATGAGAGCTGACGAGATAGGTCTGATGCTGTGCTCCGTCTGTTTCTTTTGGCAGTAACTGCCAAATACCGGTCCTCATTCGGCGTTGTAACTCGGGGGCGACCTGTGCTGTAACATCTACTCACATTACCATCATCTTGGAATCGTTGCCAAAGCCTGGAGATGACACTCTAGGCGATTCCAAGTTCCTCGGATACTTCCAGCTGGGTACGTCCCCATTCCAGTCGTTTGATAATTCTACCACGTAAAAAATCATCCAAATGCTTCCTTTGTGTCATAAATATGCGGTTATTGCACTGAAAGGCTTTTAAAGTGCTTGTGAACAATTTTACTACTTTGCCACCATTCCTGATATACCCCTCTCTTACACTGTCATCATTGTGACGTACTATCCGCTCCATCTGGTGGTTTCCTTTAATTTGCATATTCTTCTTCAAGATGTGTGTGATAATTCTACAGGTGAAATTTTTATTTTAGAGTTCAATTTCTGTGTGATTCTGAATTATCATTAATTTATGGAAATTAATGTAAATATTTGTAATTATTGCCAAATAACACATATCGGAGGTGGTTTCATAGAATAAATACTCCTTTTTTCTCCTTCACATAGCGTAAAAAATGTCTGCTTTAAGTTAAGATATTCTAGAAATCGTCATGTTCTTATGAATTTTTTTTCAAAAAATATTTTTTAATATCAAAATTTGATTGTTAAAAAGTTAATTCTATTAACATCAGGATTTGAAATAAAGCTTAAATATTTTTCAGTAAGTGACTCAGGTACCATATATTTTTTTCTGTAGCAGTTTAATGCATTACTTGAAGAAAGAATTTTAAATATAAAATAGTAATTTTCTCTCAAAACTACATTCTTAAAATAAAACTGTACTTTTCTTTCAACAAATTTAAAGATATCCCTTAATTTTAAATTCAACATCTGATGGAATGAATTCTCTCTATCGGGGTACTTTTAAAATTATACAGAGTGATTATAGTTGTGATTTCAAAACACTCTAACTTTGATGATGTCGTATCCATGAGGGGCCAAATCAGACACTACCATGAGTCCAGATGACTATTTTGGCAATCTGTGCAATATTGTCCACTTAGAGTCAATCTGTGCAATATTGTCCATTTAGAGGCAATCTGTGCAATATTGTCCACATAGAGGCAATCTGTGCAATATTGTCCACTTAGAGGCAATCTGTGCAATATTGTCCACGTAGAGCCAATCTGTGCCATACTGTCCACTTGTCATACTTACGGTGCTTGTTTCAGGAAGCTCCATTTTTCTCTTTTCACTATTACTGTTTTCGCGGTAAACACGTCTTTCCACTGAGAAATTTGTCACAAAACGAAGTCAATTGTTCCCTTTCGCATACCATTCCATGTGCTTAACGAATCCATTAAGGTTTGCCAATTGCAGAACCCCTTAGTGGCAGATTTCGGAACTATTTTTTTCTTTGAACTAAATTCAGTTGTCTCACTATTGATTTTGGTAGAGTTTCAAATCATTCTGACAGGTAGTTTTAAAATTATATCGTTTTTAAATCACAACTTTAATTTTAATCACTCTGTACATATTTGATATATTACTCTGTTCCTTTCTGAATTTTAATAAAGTGTATTAATATATATGAATATATTAATATAGAACACAAAATTGTGACGTTTAAGAATAAATATTTTAAATGTGAATATATTGTCATCTGTAAAGCAAAATATTTACTCAACTCTAGGGAGTACTTACTAACGTCGCCTTCTAAAGTAACGTGAGGGTGACGAGGATGATGCTTGAACTGGCATCTCAATTTCAAAGCGTTCATACCACCCTAACTGTACGAATTGACATAAGTTCTGATGGCGCGGTACCCCAGTGGTCTAGGCATCGGATCGTGGCTAGCATGTCATGAGTTGGATCCTAGTACCACTGAAGACCCGCCGTGTAGGGAGCGATGCACGTCAAATCTGTCGAGAGTTCAAACGTCCTCCCGTTGGTGTGGTGTGGTAGTTAGGAGAGGGGGTGCCAACTGAGGTGTTGTCCGCGAGCATGGTTCCAAATGACGCGAACAGTCCCCCAAAGCCCTCGTGCCGCTGAACAGTGGGGCTTGAATATTCACTCCATCCATTCTGAAGGAAAACTTCCTTGTATGGAAGAAATGTTCTCCATTTCATCAAATGAATAATCTGTTCGAAATAAGCAGGATTTCTCAATGAATAAGTAGTTTATACTATGTTATATTATGAGGTTCACTCCCATTGTTTGAATTGAACATTTTATAATTATTTACTGACTCATTATTGTAATTAGTTTTTAATAATTTCTTCAAATATTAGGGATAATAATTCAAGCTGGGAACAAAATTTATTAAATTACTGAAAATAATTAGGTCATCTATGTATCTAAAAAGGAGATTCGTAACTAATACTATCATTTTCATAAAGTGCAAATAAGTATTGACTAAACAGTTACTAGTAGGCCATCTTCAGATAATCCTTTAATTTGCTTAGAATAAGAGTTATGATAAATAGAATTTTCATTTAAAACTAGTTGAATAATGTAATGATATTTATCTTACTTAATATTTGTTATAGGCTATTTTAAGAATCATAAACGTGTCTCCTATATCTGTGGAGTTAAATAAATCTTCAAAATGATAGGTATGAATAGAAATAATTTTCTTACCTTGCATGTATTTTTTCATGTCCATACTATTCTTAAGAATAATAGAGTTATCAATTTTGTCTAATGTGGATTGAATAATATTTTGCAGTATTATTTTGAAAATTTTTATTTAGCATATTAGCATAAAACCACTTGCAAATAATTGCATAATGACTCAGAACTTTAATAATAACCGATAATGAAGTTCTTTTGTAGATCTGAAATTTGATGCTTAATATTTTTGTAAATTGTATCACTATTAGTTTTATATTTAATGTCAAGAAATTTACTTAAAATTTTGCATTTAAATTCATTGAAAGCTACAATATAGGTAAACTATATTTAATTGCTAATTTTGTAATGAAGTTACTAATATCTTAAGAAATTTGTTTTTAATAGCATTATTATTAATAAGATCAATTATCTGTAACTAGTACCTATGAACATTATTTCTTTGAGATTATAATCTTTAACAATGCTTAAATTATCTGTTACTCGTGTGTGATGATTGGTTATAAAATCAGAATAATCTTTACAATTACAAACAATGTTATTATTATTTTGAAAATCATTAATCTTACAGTAATTAAAAATTGAGCTATATATATATATATATATATATATATATATATATATATATATATAACAAATTTTTTAAATTATATTTAATTTTATTCTTTATTATTTTTAATATTACTGATATGTAAGCAATGTACATACTTATTAAATATTTTTAAAAGATTAGTGTTGTAACGCACGGTATAGTTCCAAGACTGAAATGTAGGTGCCGCCCTTACAGTATGGGCTTGGACCAGAAGTGTGACCGTATCAAACACTGCAGTACCGTCAGAGAGTTTGGATCTGAACGAGCGTGCGTTCTCCATTTCGATGTCCAATCCTGGACTATGTAAACTTGACTAATTGTCACTTGTTTTCTCTATATGTTTCTCTTGTATTGTCTAAGTGTCTATCCTTTGCAACTGTGATATTTTATGTCATTAAATATAATAATTTACCCCGAGATTTTGTTAATTACACATTTGGCTTACCCCAAGTAATGGCATAAGTCGCAGTTACAATTGACGCCAAACGTCGGCCCAATCCCAGCTCTCTCTCTCTTCCCCCCTCACATGCTCAGAGGTTGAAATGTTTGTCATCTTGACAATAACAAAATTCGCCTTCTGCGAATGAAAATTTTCATCCAGAAATCCTGTTAACAGATAAGTGTTGTTTATTCTAAATAATCATGCTCTGCTATTCTGTATAAGAACGATTATTATTATTATTATCATTCTTTTATATTGTGTGTAACAGGAAAAGAAGAAAACTGAATTTTAAAGTGGTTATTCATTTGTCAGTTTTCCTAATCTAAATGCTTTTGAAAACGAAATTTGCATTCTATCGGTTGTTCTGATTAAAGCTAATTTAAGGTTAATTATTTTTGAGTGCTTATTTTCTTCCTAATTAAGAATATATTCTATATTACCCATACATAGTTTTGTTATCAAGAAATTATTGCAATTTTTATAATAAAATTTTTTTCCCCTCTTCTTTTTATGCCTAACATAAAACAATTATTTTGTAAAGCAAATGATTGATTGCAAAGTATTACTATATAGCATTTGAAACCTTGTATGTTATTGTAAATGTATTTACATTTCTGTTTTTTACACTGCTGGCCACCGTAAATGCAACACACTCTGAAAGAAGCATGCAAATAACATGAAATTTACAACATGCATTAGCGGAGGTGAGATTATGCAAATCATTAGAATTTCAGCAGAGACACACAACACGCACGCCTGTGGCGCCACCTCAAAGCGCTATTTAAGGCTTGGAGATTTCGACGATTTCAAGTTCGGCAATTGCGATTTCTTTGTGGTTTTTTCAAAAAACGATCAGTTATTTCTCGTAGAAAACAGCGATCAGCTTTTGATCAAGTATCCAAGTTCGACAGAGGAAGGATAGAGTAGCCTACCGAGATTGTGGATTATCTTTCAGGGAAATCGGTAGTCGTGTTGGACGAAACCAAACAACTGTAATGCGGATATGTGACCGTTGGTTGCTGGAGGGTACGACGATCGACGTGGTTGATCGCATCCACCTCAGTGCACCATTTCACGTGAGGACACGCAAATTGTGCGCATGGCAGTGACGGATTTCTCAGTCACATCACGAACCATAGCACAGCACATTGAGTCAGTAACGCATCATTCAGTGTCTGCGCGTACCATTGGACGCCGTTTACACCAGAGTGGTCTGTCCGCAAGACGTGCATTGCTTGGTCTACCTTTGACGCAGAACCACAGACGTCTCCGCCAGCAATGGTGCGATGAAAGAAGTATGTGGGTGGTGAAATGGAATGTAGTTGTCTTCATTGACGAGTCACGCATCTGTCTGCGACACCACGATGTTCGGATTCGAGTCTGGAGACACCGTGGAGAGAGGATGCTGAACAGCTGCGTTATGCACCGTCACACTGGTCCTGCACCGAGTATTATGGTATGAGGAGGTATTGGATATCATTCTAGCACTCTTCTAATACGCATTGCCGGTACTTTAAACAGCCAGCGCTACATGTCCGAGGTGTTAAAGCCAGTTGTCCTTTTTTACCTTCAGGGCTTGGCCACAGTCATATTTCAACAGGATAATGCGCGAACACACATGGCACGTATTTTCAAAGGTTCTTCGTCAATCACCAGATTGAATTGCTTCCCTGGCCGGCTCGCTCTTCGGATCTTTCGCCGATAGAAAACATGTGGTCCATGGTTGCTCAACGATTGACCCATATTACACCCCTAGCTGCCACACCAGATCAACTTTGGCAACGTGCGGAAGCTGCTTGGTCTGCTGTACCCCAAGAACACCTCCAAAATCTCTTTGAATCAATGCCGAGGCGTGTGGCAGCGGTGATCTCTAACAATGGCGGCTACTCTGGCTACTGATTCTGACCACAACCCAGCAGAACAAAACTATACTCTACATCCGAGCGAGAAGCCTTGGCGGTAGTGTGAGCTTTAGAGAAGTTTAGAGAGAACTCGAGACTATATATATATCTCGAGAACAGGCAAGAAAACTCAATATACTCCTGGACAAAAATGAGGCATGCTTCCAACAAGGGGGAAAGCCCACACAGTATATCGAACACCGTATTGACCCGGGTGACCCCCCCCCCCCAATATAAACGTCTCTCTACAGGATGAATCCTATCAAGAAAGAGATTTTGAAGGAACAGATCGAAGAACTGCCGAGGCAAAGTATAATTGAAAAATGCGAGTCTCCCTACGCCGCACCTGTGGTACTTGTTCCTAAACCAAATGGGAAAGTACGTCTCTGTGTCGACTACAGGAATCTGAACTCTGTTACGAAAGTGGATACCTACACCCCTTACCACGAATGGATGATCTATTGAATCAAGCAACACCGACCTCCTACATGTCCACAATTGATTTGTAATCAGGCTACCATCAAGTAAAGATTGCTGATGTTGACCAGGACAATACTGCTTTCATTTGTCCTTTTGGAACTTACCGCTATTTATGTATGCCCTTCGGCCTATGGAATGCTCCGGCCACCTTTCAAAGATTAATTGACAAGTATCGAAGTGGCTTGAAAGATGTTTTCACACTTTCTTATCTTGATGACATCATCGTCCTTTTAAAAACATTTGACAAACATCTGGAAGATCTCGAAAAAGTTTTTGAAAGACTCTCTATCTTTAAACTTCATGCAAACCGATATAAATATCGCTTTGCCTGTGACCGTGTGAAATATATGGGATTCTGGATAACGAAGGATGGAATTGAAGCTGACCAAGAGAAGATCTCTGCTATTCAAAAAATTCCAGTCCTTTCAAATGTGAAAAAGTCTAATCTTTACTAAAAACCTGCTCTTCGTTTCGTCGATATGCCCCTTACTTTGATGACATAGCACGCCCGCTTAGTAGCGCGACTAAGAAGAAAGTGCAGTGGCACTGGGGTCCTGAGCAACACAAATCCTTTGAGACGTAGAAGATGCGCTTGATGACTTCTTCTATACCGAAGAAAGCTGATGGATCAAAACCTTTCACCATCCGCACCGACGCAAGTAATTATGGCATAAGAGCAGTTCTCTCTCTCTCTCTCTCTCTCTCTCTCTCTCTCTCTCTTCTCCAAGGAAGTGGCTCTGACGCACATGTCATCGAATATGCAAGTCGTCTGACGATCCCAGCAGAACGAAACTACTCCACAACCGAGCGAGAAGCCTTGGCTTTAGAGAAGTTTAGAGGCTTCGTAGAAAATCAGCAATTCTTGCTCGCGTCAGATCATCAACCTCTCAAATGGCTACTAAGTATAAAGTCACCTTCTAGCCGTCTTGCAAGATGGGCCTTAAAAATTCAATCCTTCAACCTGAAGATTGATTATACCCTAGGAAAGGCTGATGTAGTAGCTGACATGCTGTCAAGATCATCGTACATTGAAGGCACAGCCTCTGATGTGTGTGCTATCACTGTTGAAATGACATCCAGGAAGTCCAGTGATATTCGAAAGGGACAGCTGGAGTACGAAGAATTGAAGAAAATTATTGACTAATTTGATAACATGGGCAAAGATGAAAACTTTGCCAACTACACCGGTCGTGAATACTTATTGAACCAGGGTATCTTATATAGGTATTCACCTGAGAGTGAAGAAGAAGAAGCTCAACTTGTAGTTCCTACACAACAACGGGAAAGAATCCTTCAAGAATACCACGATGCCCCGACAGCCAGTCATTATGGTGTAGAGAACACTTGCAAGAAGATTGAAACCAGATATTATTTTCGAGATATGAAAAAGTTCATCTCAGATTACATCAAAACTTGTCCTGAATGCAATTGCTTTAAATCAACAAACCAAAAACCTGCAGGACACTTGAGAACACCCGCCTACGCACAAAGGTTCGAGACGCTGGCCATAGATCTCTTTGGGCTTTTTCTGGAAACTCCCACTGGCAAGAAGTGGATCTTTATTGTTGAAGATACAAGCACCAAATGGGTAGAACTCTTTGCTCTTGCTGAAACCGCTGCTGAAAACCATACCAAAATACTAATCAAAGAAGTATTCTTACGATCTGGTCTTTCGCGAAGACTAATAAGTGACAATGGGTCACAGTTCATAAGTGCTATCATGCAGCTAACTTGTAACTTGCTAGAGATCACGCAAGACCTTATCCCCGTCTATCATCCGCAAGCGAACCCATCGGAACGTAAAAATCGTGACCTGAAGCCTAGATTAGCAATTCTGGTAGGAGAAGAGCATTCGGCTTGGGAGGATAAGTTACCTCTAATTCGTTTCGCAATAAATACTTCAGTGTGCAACACCACCGGGCACACGGCTGCCTACTTACAATTTGGAAGATAGCTGAGAACGTCAGACGATATCAGGCATGATATTCGACAAGTTATTGATAATGATAACTTTGTACCTGAAATCACCCCCATACCTCAAAAAAGGTTTGCCAATTCCATCTTGGATGTAAAAGATGGAGTTGAGCAGAAACAGAATTGTCAAAAGGAAAACTTCGATCGACAAAGAAAAAGAAAATATTGCAAACCTGGTGACAAAGTAATCCATAAGTCGTAACAACAGGAGTAGGAAATTTATGCCCAAGAGAGAAGGTCCTTACCTCATTCTCACCTTGAGATCACCAGTAACATATGAGATTGCCGGCCCAGCCAACCCTGACCAAGTCCTTGGAACTTGTCATATTTCTGCCTTAAAGGACTACCAAGAGCCTGAAATAGAAAGAAACACTGGATTTGTGGCTCTTCTAAGGAAAAGAGGACGCCCCCCCCCCCCAAAAAAAAGATTACCTCCTGTTTCCGAGCCGAGACGTCAACGGAACCAGAGGGAGAGTCAGTTCCAAGACTGAAATGTAGGGGCCGCCATTACAGTATGGGCTTGGACCGGAAGTGTGACCGTACGAAACACTGCAGTACCGTCAGAGAGAATTTGGATCTGAAGAAGCATGCATTCCCCATTTTGCTGTAAAATCCTGGACTATGTAAACTTAACTAATTTTCACTTATTTTCTCTAGATGTTTGTCTTGTATTGTCTAAGTGTCTATCCTTTGTAACTGTGATATTTTATGTCATTAAATATAATAATTTACCCCGAGATTTTGTTAATTACATTTGGCTTAGCCCAAGTAACGACGTAAGTGGCAGTTACAGTGTTACTATATGATTTATTCATGTATAACATGGTATAATACTCAGTAGAACTATTTACTAAATCTTTATCTTCAATATTGAATTTATGAATGAGAAAATTAACAATATCCTTAATAATATGTAAGGTATGCCCCCCAGTCTTGAAAATCATTCTTTTTGAGGATATCTTTAGTATACCTAATTTCGTTTTTGTTTAAACCGAACAAGAAATATTTAATTTGTTTAATGTTATATACTTTTAAAAATTGCTACATAAATCATTAAATTTAGAAACTATCTCTAATGGCAATTTATAGTTTTTTTCCCTCCTATTTCTTCTTTTTATTACAAGCTTTTATTTAACTTGCAATGTATTTATGTATGTATGTAATTTGTTTGGGTGGAATCTTGCAACTCAATTTTGAAGCTGATATCTTCAACAAATTGAGCTGAAATTTTGTATACACGTTTAAGGCACCCGACTAGGTTCGAAGACCAATTTTTCAAAAATTGATTATCAGAAGAATTTTATTGTTTTAAAGAACATAAATAGGCTTAAAGAGTTAATATGAAATAAATAACATGCATCACCTTTGTTTTTGAAAAAAAAAATTATTTTGATACAATTTTTAAAAAAATTTCAATTTCAGGAAAAACAGCGTAAAAAATATATATATTGAACATAATGTAATTTTAATTGCATTGATATATTTATTGATCCACCTGAAGTGTCGCAAACCGCAGGTTAAAAAATATTTTCAAAAATAAATATTTAATAAGCATTAGAACTTCACGTTAATGATTTTTCGTTAAAATTACTCTATATTCTAAGCTAAAAAGGACTATAAAATGTGATTAAATGTAAGTATCTTAAAACCTGCGGTTTGCTACACTCTCAAGGGCTTATAACATAAATGTTGCAAACTTCATTGAATTTTATATAATTGTTTTGGAGATATCCCAGTTTTCGTGCAAAAATTATCGTGAAAATTTCATTCTTCAAAAAACACATTTAAAAAATATACTTATAAGTTACATAAAGTAAATATTAAAAAAACAACTTAAAATTCTCCAGTTTTATATGTTATTCCTTCTTCTTCCTCAATTTTTATATTTTTTTTTTCTCGAATGGCCCTAAGTTTTCTTCTGCAGGTTTTTGCTGTTGGCAGTGAGTGACGTTTTGAATCCGCAATACGCTCATTATCGAGGTTTTTTGTCCCCGTACAGTATAATAGCCTGAAACAATACCCATTTCATTTAATATGGAAATTAATCCCTGGAAGTCATTATTAAACTGCACAACAGCAATATAAGCTCCTAAACGCAATGTTTGATGCTCAACGAAAATTTCTTTTGGTAATATCTGCCACAAAATTGCATTAAAACTTTCGTTCGGATTTTGAGTTTTGCCGTGTAAACATTTCTTTAAAAGATTTCTGTCACACAAATCCATATAAACTGGCTTTATCGTGTTAACAATATTTTGTGGCAGTCCCAAGGATTTATCCTGATACACAATATTAGAAGCTTTAGCCCGTTGAAATTTACACCAACTTTCAGCTCCGACAGGGCACTGTCCATGTTTTGGCTGATGTTTTGATGAGCAACAATGAAAGAAGGCAGCAATAACAGCAGACTGCATTTTGTCCAAGTTCCCAATATTGCTTTGAATAGCAATTCCATAGTAATTCTGTAGCTTATTAATTAAACCATCAGTCAATTTACCTTTCCCCCCGAGTCCTTTATTTCTGCTTTTCAATTTTCGAAGCCTTGTTCCAATTCTTTTTTGAATATGCCCAATACATTCTAGCTTCGTAACAGAATTTTTCCCGTAAATGTTCTTTACGGCATCAAAAGCTTTGGAATCTCCACCCCCATAATAGTCAGTGTATCGTAACATTGTATGATCTTCCGACCTCTCAAAAATGCGATAAGCCCCAACCGGTTCCATACTGGATGAAAATCCTTTATCATGATTACACCGCAATTTCACATTTTGTTGCTCCGTCTTTGAATTGCATTTTCTACAAAACTGAGATATAAGTTTCAAAGTCAACAATTTTCCCAGTATCGACAGATATTGCACTAACACAACCATTTAGCGAAGAAAAACCACGACGCTGCCAGATACCATCCACCGAAACACCACAATTTACAGTATCATGTATAGATTTTTTTAATTGCCTAATACCTTTTTCTGCGTCATTCATTATTTTTTCTCCAATGGAAGTAGCAGCACGGAGGAGTTTTTTTTCTTCTTGTTGGTGGAATGCAAGCTTTGAGAGAAAGGGAGGTAGATTCAAAACAGCACAAAGTTTTCTTCCTGCTGAGATACCTCTACCAATCAATCTTAAGCCATAAACAAAACGAGTATTGAGTTCATTCATTTTGTCTAACTTTTTAGAAGTACAAAATACCGATATGAAACTGCAATTTTTACAGTGCAAAGAAAAGTTTGAAGATAATCCAAACCTTGTATCTTCCATAAGATAAAGGCTTCCTGCTCTACACTTTTTATTTGAGCAACACAATAAGGAAAAATACAAATAATATTTTCCAGATCAATCAACCTGTTTCCAGTTAAACGTTCTGTATTACTTTCATCATCATTTACCTGATAACAATGATGCAGCTTCAGTGAACTGGTGGTCATAATTTCTTCTTCCTTGCATGAAGCAATTTCATTGTATGTATTTTGGTTTCCATGAAACTTTCTTTTACGGGGACGATGTGAACAACATTTACCCATGATTTCAGGTAAAATAAACTTAAAATTAAATTAAAATAATTTAAGTTCTAAAAATAAAGCAAAATATAGAAATAACAGAATTAAGATAGGCGTGGTAAATCTAACGTCGAATGTAAACAAACACGGAATAGTGATAGTCTTAAAATACCGTTGCCAATCGTTTGCAACAAAACTATTTGAAATAATTATTAGCAAACTGTGGCTTAGTAAACAGATAATTAAAATTTTGGTTTTTGAAATTCCATTTTAGGGAAATAATAATTAAACACTTCATATGTCGCTCACTTCCGGTCCAGATGACATTACTTCCGGTTTCGTTTTCAACTACTATGACTTATTAAAATTGCTATATCTAGAGTTCTAATTTACGTAAAATTAAAATAAAGACTGTTTTGGAATCTTAAAGGTTGGGGCTTTGTTTTACAATCATAAAAAAAATTCGACATTTTTGTCAAAAAACACTTTTTCAACCTAGTCGGATACCTTAATTTGGATGACAATGCATGCTTTGACCATTTATATTCCGATATTGCAATTAGTTCAAAATATATTAATTAAATTAGGAATATATTTATGAATTTGTTTATTCTGAGAGTTATTGCTATTATATTTATAATTAGAAAAATTGTAATACCTGAAAGTTCTAGTCCTGTAGGAGTTCGCCTTTTTACTACTAGTATTAACTACCGTGTAATTTGAACCACCAAACTTGTGTTTCATTGTATTTCCTTTTTCAAAACCATAATATCTCTAATCTAAAATAACTGTTATCAAAATTCACTAATAAAATGGAACAATAATATTCCAATGTATAGAACTAAAACATTATATATCAAATCAAAACTACCATAAACATGAAAGATCTTCCAAATCAGGAAATCTATCCAATACAAAAACTGATATCCAAAGAATATATAATATTCAAATTATAATAACTTTCTATCGATAATACACATTCCATAATGATGTATTACCGAGCAAAAGATCTGCTATATATATAAATATATATATGGATTGCATTGATGTATATTCTAACTTATATTTAATTATTATTGTTGTTTCTTTTATTTTTAACATAAACTTATTATATTATATCTATTTTGTGAAGCTAAGAATATCAGAATATTCTAATTACAGAAAAGTAACTACGTCAATTCTTAATGCTTCACGTGATACCGAGTTCTGAAATTGTTTAAGTCAGTTCAAGTCGTAATAATCATGATATTCTTCTAATAATAGAATTTCTAATAAATAAATGGAATATACGTAAATTAGCAGCTGATATAAAGCGTAAATATAATATCAAATATGTTGTCAGTGCAAGATGCGACTTTTTATTTTCCAACTTTATCAATAAAAAGAATTTAAACTCACGATTCATACATATTCTCTTTCTAACTAAAACAACTCTTTCACACCAGGAGGAGATGAAGAAGGAAATATTTTATTACGCTTTTGTTATTCGCTTCGAGTCGACTTTGGTGGTCTCTGGCACCAAAATTGTAGAGGAAAGATTAGCATGGCAGCATTAGTTCTCGGAATGAAAAGTATTGTGCGGCGTAATCAGATTATTTGGTTTAATCCTTCCCAATAAATTATGAAAATAACTATTGAAATAAATCAGGAGATTATTTACTAAGGGGGGTTGGAAGTTGTAAAATTGACTTGCTGTCTCGCGACTTTTCTAGCGAACTGTATATCTGAAAGATGGGCAAATCCACGTTGTTTGGATTGTGCTAGTAATAATACAAATGGAGTCTGAGTTACTTTATTGCTTGAAATAATTAATTTCTAATGCTTCATTAATTAAATTAAAAGTATCAGTTTTTATTGCTATATTGCTATTGCAAAGAATTTTTCTATTTCGGATATGAAATTCTATAGTCCCCTCTTTTCCTATATTAGAACATAAAAACATGTATATTACAATCTGTGAAAAACAATCCTAGGAGCATTTCTAATTCTTAAGACCCTCTTGAGTGAATATTAACGTTGCACTATTCAGCTACTCGGGGGCTTTTGGCGACAGACCTTGAAATTTTGAACTATGGTCTAGTGAAAAGGACAACACCTGAACTGGCATCCTCCTCTCCTAACAGCACACCACTCCAACGGGAGAGCGTTTGAGCTTTGACAGATTTAATGGCATCACTCCTCTCCACAGTGGGTCTTCAGCGATACTAGACTCGATCTGATGACACGCAGGCCACGAGTCCGTTACCTTGACCACTAGGCTATTGCAGCCACAAACTCCCTTAAAGATAAGGATTTAATTATAATTTTGTATGTACAAAGGATACAGAACTTATTTTAACTCAAGGATACAGAAGCTTTCGCATGAACATATTAACGCATTATCACAGAATAAATTAAATATCCCCCCCCCCTTTTATTGTTTTCCAAAATATATATTTTAAAAAAATTACATAATTTTTTGACAGATATTCTCTTTGATAATATGGCACAGTAGCCATTTACAGAATTTGTGTCGTTGCCTTGAAATCATTAGTATTCTTATGAAGACTATCATCTTTTTGTAAGAAAATAATTATACTAAAATGAAAGAAAACATTTCTAAGCAGTAACCTAAAAATATGATCTCTAATTAGCGTAAAAATGTTATTAAAAGATTACAATGATTTTCCCTTTTATTGTGCGTCGTGGAGATACTGAAAGCGTAATTTTAAATAAGAATATGAATGTATTTTAAAATACATTTAGTTACATTTGTGACATTTTTTAAATGTTTTTTTAGAAACCGAAAAGGAATATTTTGACGTAGGAAATTGTATTCTCCTGTTACTGATTTTTCTATTGAATAGAAGATAGTGGTGAAGATAGAGAAGATAAGCAGTTGTGACAAATAACAGATTCTCTAAGAGAGAGAGAACATAATATTATTAAAAATATCAGCATTTTGGTACTGTTTAACCCTGGAAGATGTTCAAATCAATTATTTGTGTTCAATGGAAAACAATTACTGTCCGCTTATAAAATAATTTTCTTCTTAACTCGAACGATCATTAACTTAGCGCCTATTTTCTGAAATTAATTCATTTCCAACACAGTAATATTGTAATAATATTTGTACATGGGATTATGTAAGTGAATTAGGGGTACTTAAAGGTACTTCGAGAATCTTAATTGAGGAGGATTCAAAGACTCATTAAAAATACTACTAAACAATAATTTCTTACTAAATATATTTTCTTTTTATGGTACTATGAATAAATGCTCGTATACTGAAAAAAAAAGTGTTAATTCAGGTCTTTATTATATTCTTCACTTAAGCTATTTCAATATTTGTGTGGTATTTTTCTCTCGTGTAATCACTTTTTTTGTTTGCTGCTAGCTCTAGAAAAGAGATTGAAAGTATTTAAAAGAAAGAAGTGTACTAAATAGAGTTAAATTGTGAAGCAAACAGAAAAAACATACAAAGAAAAGATTTAAAAACAGAACTACCATTAAGTTGTATTATAAGAAATTTTATTATATACTTACAGTCTTAAAGTTAGAAGGTCTTAGATCAGTAAGAAAAATAAAATTTAAGAGTCCAGTTAAGTGATATTTGTATAAATTTATAGGATATGTAAGAACTTAAACTAAAGTGAAATTTTTTTTGTATATGCTATAAATTAAAAAAGTTACTATTATAAACTGAAAGCTAATAAAATAAACTAAAGTTATATAATAAACGAAATGCTAATTTTTATGCTTGCAATCTCATCTGACTATATTCGTTTCTCTAAATGTCAAATATTTATTTGCTTTGAATTTTTAAAAATTTCAAACGCAGTGATATTACGATAACAATAATATTTCTGCAATAATAATTTCAAATGCTCTAAAAGTAATTCTTGCCTTTTTGATATATATTTCTATGATTTATACAAAATATTCCTCGTATTATTTTGAGAAATCGAAAAATACATTTTGATTTAAAGTATTGTAATTTTTTAAAGAAAATATTCAACTAATTTATATGATTTATTATTCTCAGGCATAAAATATAAAATTCCAAATGCATGATAAGCTGATGAGAAATTTGATAACTTTGTAAATAGTCATCAGGAAACAACCAAAAGTTTTCGGTACCTCTGCTCAACAGTAATTAATACCTTAAATATTTCATGAAGTATCTTTGAAGTTTTGAAATAATTTTCGAAATATATTTTTCAGGTTAAGTGGTATTCAGATATAGCAGTAAATGACTTCTGCGTCAAAATTCTTAAACATTAGAAAGCCTTAAGGAAAATTATAATAAGCATCTAATAAACACATTTTCTAAAAGCGTACAACTTTAAACAGTGCTAACATTGACATAAATACCAGTAAGGAATTTTAAAAGCTCTAGTTTAAAAAAATAGCCTACATTTTTCGTGACACTATTTAAACTAGAGATTACAAATTATATTCTTCCTAAATAATATAAACATTTGATACTATTGCAAAAACCTATTACAGCTACAAAACAATTCATACAGCTATTCCATCGTGATTTACTTTATTTTAAATTGATTGGAGGTGTTATTATAGTTTCTTCAGATTGAATAAGAAAGACTATTTTGATTTGCCAAGTAGTATCTCATGACTGGCAAGGCCTATTGTGCCCACCTTAATTTTCATGACTTTGTGCATTGAAGTGCATGGGCAGATGTTCCGGTTAGGTGGTCAGTCTAACGTGAAACCCCCAGTGTTTAGTTCCCGAGCAAGCTTAGCACTCATTTATCGAAGGGATAAAAGGTTGAATCGACCTTGCCCAACCCGAGGTTTAAAGCCTGGCACGGAAGCACAATACGCTACTCCTCAGCCACTGGGCGCCACATTTGCTATATGCAATGTTGAAATTGAGTTAGTTTTGAGATGGATGGGATTAAATAAATTTCAGAATATAAAAATTGATGGAACTTTGTTAATACTTTAGAATCTAGTTTTTAGTAAATACAGCAAATAACACTCTGGGAATATTAAAAAATTGTAACTGTGAATGCAAATTTAGTACTTTTTTATTTTAAATCTTTTCTTTAATGAATTCCTCATTTCTCAAAAATGGAAACAAAAATTGTTCATCAACAATAGTATTTCTACATTGAATAGCTTTATTGTATAATATAAGAATAAAACATGGCAGTTTATAATTTAAATAAAACAACTCCAAATAATTTTCCATTCAACTCTTGTTTTCAGAAAGATTTCCGCCATGTGTATAATAGGCACATACGATAAGTGAAAGTTACGAATTGAAAGATGAACCAAAATCTCTTTCAATAATATAAACATAATTGTCCTGCATTTTACACATACTTTTTTTTAATCCTTCGGTGTTCCCAGAAACAGATATATAATCTTCAGAATTTCTTTTGATTAAAGGAACCGAAAAACTCGTATCAAAATGTCAATGAAATCTGATCAATAGAAGTATATCTTTGTCACTGTACATAATTTATTATAATATTTTGCTTAGCTTATTTGTAATTGGATAATCATTCCTAAGAATTTATACTTTACCGAGTTGAAATTTATATTTAAATATATTTACTTCTGATCTATGACTTTTTCTCTCCTTTCGATTCATTCCAAAAAGTGTTAAATGTAACAATAAAAAAATACAGATTGATTCATTCATAGATTACCATCCTATCCTTGTAACGAAGTATTTTTAGAAATAAATAACGAAATTACTTTGATATAATTTTAATACTTGGATCTAATTTTTTTCAATGCATATTTGATTGAATCAATTCATTCTTAGTAACTGCAAATGATGCTATTTTACGTTTTTGATTGATGGTTTATTCGTAGTGATGTTTAATAAAGTAATTCTAAGTCTTTTTCACCGCTTGAAAATTTCACAATACGGAACCTTAAAGTACATAGAGTCTTAACTATTCGACATTGTTTGAATTGGGATTTCAATCGACGATAATTCAGTTGCTAATTCATTCAACTGTCAAAGACCGATCATCATTCATAAAAGCTATGAAAAGTTTTCAACTCTACAATTCAAAAGACACATTATGAAAATCGGTACAATGACTTGAAGGGTTATAAATTAGTATAATATGTAATTAAAACAATCTTAAAATGTAACAGAAAAAAGGTTAAATTTCATCATAAAAAGAAAATATTTGGTGCTATTTCCATATTTCAATTGGATACAGACAAAATTTGACTTCTAACTACTGTTTTTAAATCATAAGGACTAGATAAAGAACTTGTTGAAAATCAATCTCTCCATTTTAGAAGTAAAATATTATCTCAACTCAGGGATGATACAACAGAGGTATAATCATTTGAATACCAATACGATTTCTTAAACTGGAAAAAATATTTTCAATTGGCATCAAAGCATTTGGGTTACCTTTCACTTTGAATATACTAATATTTTAATTTAAAGTCAATCAATAAAAAGGATTTGTAGGGATAATTTTATTTACAAATTAAAGCAATAATAACCAAGTGATGACGAAAGCAAAGATCACAAAGCAACAGGCAAGTCAATCAAATGAAGAGAAATAGTCTTACACAATCAGTACAGAAGTAATTGTAAAAAAACATAGAATAAAAATTATATGGAGTATTACTCGTATATAATGATGATGCAAAAAATTCCAACACATTGCTTATGGTATTTTTTTAAGGATCTTTCCAAAAATAAAAATCTCTTGAGAAAAATGAAAATTTTCCATGCATAAACACAATGCAACCTAACCAATACTTTAGAATATAAAAAGCAAAATATTTAATTATCACTCATACAAATATTATGGAATATATATAGTATCTTAAGAGAAAATATTTAATCGTCTTATAAAGTGTGAATGAGGTAAAAATATAAACAATCAAGTCTTTTCTTTATCTCGAGTTTTATACCACAAAAATAATCATATCTTACTCTCCAACAAAATCATGCTTAACTGGATTAAATTAGAAGCAGAACTTGAAAAATATAATTTATATTGAAGTTTTTATAGAAATAAAAACGCACAATGGAAATTTGTACGTGAATTTATAGTTACATATATTCTTACTTTATTTTTTTTTCTAATGTAATAGACATGTTAGATTTTCTAATTTTTTAAAGCTTTTCTTTGCCCGAATAGAATAAGAATTATGCATTTAACTTGACAAACTTAAGAATTATTTATAAATATATTTTTATTGATATTTTCATACTTAAAGGGCGAGATATAATTTTTAGAATATTTCGAAACATTCACACCATTTCTTTGAATTTACATCTAATTTAATTTTTCAGAAGTTACGCAACCAAGTTATTTGATTTTGTGTGACCAGCAATTTACAAATATCATAAAAATTTCTTTGAAACTCAACCCCATGAAAATGGAAGCTAAGTTTCTCTCATCCTTCGCATAAGCTTGCATTAACATGTGTATATTATGTGTTGAATTCTAAAGTTTATTCATCTCAGATTAATGGCTAGTGTGAATTTTAAGTGACACATTAATGATATCATCGACCAATAGTGCGAAAAAAATTGCCTTAATCCATCAGTGCTAAATATACATAAGACTATCGAAACAGTTTATCATAAGCATTAAAATAAAGATAGCTATGATTTTTACTAAATAAATTCATATTGCTCTAAGACTACACAAAGCAAGTAATTATATGATATAGTTCACAATTTTTCTTAAATAATGTATAAGTAGGGTAGATATTTTACTTTTCTAAAATTACAGTTTGAAAAAATGAAGCTAATTGAAAAAAATATGCTTCCGATTATTATGTGACATTTGTAGAAAAGATACGGTGTCAAGACTAATAGTTGAACTTTTCTTAAAAAACACTATCTCAAATTATTTATTTATGTGCTGTATATTTAGTCGTTCAAGTAGAATTGAGTAAGGGGTACGCTTGGGTTATCTTACTTTACCTTTCAAAATTTTATAATACATTTGGTATTTATCCCAATTCCTCAACAATGCACTAAAAAGCCTCAAGCATGCCATTAATAAAAAATCTAACAATTAAAATATATTTACAACTTTCCGTTAAGAAGCGAAAATTCCATTTCTTGCGAATGGAAGAATTTTAATATTTATATCAAAAGCATTTAAGTTGGATATGTATAAACTTTGTTAACACATTTCGTAAAAGAAAATTGCATGCTTTTTTATAGCATTTGGAAAGGAGGATGTAATTTTTGTTGTAGATAAATAAAAACTTTAAAAAGTTTTGGTCACTATAAAGTGAATTACATTTACATACTATATTGATTTTGATAATATTTCGTAAGATCTGAGAAAAAAAAAAAAAAAAGAAAGAAAAGATGATGCGATTATATTGAAAAAGAATTTATAGACTAACTTATTGCCATTAGCTTTGGCAGATGCTCTTCGAGGTTTAATAAAAATTTCATCACTTATATTATTTAATTTTTGATAGCATAATGAACATTAAACCATTTATCAGGAGAGTTAAAAATTGATTTTATTCATCTCTGAATAAAAAAAAGTTAAGGACTTTATTTTAGAATTAGCAGAACTGTGTAATACATAAAATCTCCTACACGATGTTTGAAATTTATGCACCAATGACTCTTTTTTACTTCTTAAAAAGTAAGAACAGAACAAATTTAATAATTATCTAAATTTTCCACCACAATAAAATACTTGGACATCGAAATGCTGTTAACTGTGCCCGTCTCAGTTTTCGTGACCTCGGGTGCTGAGATTCATAAGCAGATGCTCCTATCAGGTGGAGAACCTGACGTTACCCCCCCCCCCCAGTGTTTAATTACCAAGTACAAGCTTGGTACTCATTTATCGACCCACTGAAGGGATGGAAAGTTTTGAACACCGGACCTGTGGTGTGTAAGCACGATGCGCTACCACATATTTTCCAACAACTTATTAAAAAATATAGACAGTGCAAATATTTATTGTGTAATTCCTAGTTTGAAACTTGAGTCTTCATTTTTAACTATTTCTAGATAAAATTAAAAGAAAAGAGGCTATATTGAAATAAAATAAAAACCAAACATATCAAAATAAATGTAATAAATTAAAATAAAATAGTATAATTGTATTAAAATTGTGTAAAATATTAACTTTTTTTTCCTTTTAGCTTTTTCTTAAGAAATAAGTCCATTTATGTTATAAATTTTTTCCATGTTTGCCTATTCATAAATTCACAGAAAAAAAAGACTGATTTTTTCTTAAATTAAAAATTATAAATATTACTTTTAGTATTTTATATTGGAATTTTTCCAAAATGTATAACAAAAGTGAAAAACTTTAAAAAACTATTTAAAAGGAAACCTAATATTTTAAACCGATTCCTTTTACTTTTAAAATAATTCTTTCTCATTCAATATTAAATTCTGTAATGCGGCTCATAATTTTTTTCACATCCGGCTCCTTACGCACGGATAATTTGGTTTTCAACTTGAAATTGTCTTAACTAAAAGCGGCACCTCTAGCTCCCTCACTGTAAGATGGTCAAAGGAAACACACCAATAATTGATGCTCATCATGCTCTCCATGCGGCGCTCCTAGCGCCCCCTTGTTTTTCAGCCTCGTGTTGGTTGGATTAGAGTCCGGCAGATGAGAATGTGCGATCCGGGAGATTAAGACGTCTCCGGGAAATGCTAACATTCTCTGCGGTATCGCGGCTTTTTACGGGATTCACCTGGTTCATGGATTGAACGGAACTTTTCGTAAAGTTTTGAGGAATATATTGCGATATACTGAATATGAAGACTTCAGCTGTGTCTTTGCTGCTGTTTGCCGCTTTGCTCAAAGGTAAGATTTTTTTAAAATTTGATGTTATATTAAAAAAATAATAATAATCTTATAAAATATTCCACATCCGTAGATAAGTTGCGGGGGTAATTTTCAATTCGAATCATTAGATTAGGTTAGAAAGTTGGATTTAATTTGAAGAAAGTTTCAAAAGTTTAGAAAACTTTTATTATTCTACTTTAAAAAAATATAAGGATTTAAGAGAGAATGCATACTATTTTGTATATCTTATAGTGCTAGAGTAGAATACAGTGTTTTGGCTATTTTGTCTTTAGATTAAATGTTTTAATAGCATTAAAGTTATGAAATAAATTATGTATATATATATAATTTATTTCATAACTTTAAAACATATACATATGTATATATTCACACATAAGACACTTATTTAAAATAAAAGTTTGACTTCAATCAATTCCTACTTCCATTAGCACTATATCAAAGTAAGTACCAAAATCCAATGCTTCTAAGCATTTAGTGATGCTGTATCGCTTAAATATTTCACTCTCCCCCTCCCATAGAGTTCAAGGATTAGATAAACAAAATTCTCTGAAAAAGGAATCAAATGCGTTTTCTTTTGAATTGCAGTTATTTACATTTGTTGTGAAATGAATACTACTTTTAATCTTTACTTGAATAATGTCCAGTTAAGAATTTGTTGATTCTTACTTGACAATTATTTTGTTTCATTCAGAAGAAAATTTTTTCCCCAAAGTTCCATGTAGCCAATTCTTGGACATTTCCTCCTCCGTTCTTTTTCTAGCAACTAAGAATTGGTTTTTAAACTAGACGTATGATGTCTTTTTTAAAATGATTTGAATACAGTATCTTTTCCTAAATCTAATAATGTTTTACTATAATACGTGGTGAATTTTTTTTTTTTGCAAATCTTTTTTTAAATCGATAATAGTCATTTAGATTTGGTTGAAAAAAATAATTTTTTGTTTTCTTTGACAGTGACTTTAACAAAAACCCGCCGAGTATAAAGATATATTCTGTAGCGTATTTTTTATGCAAACGCTTGTCCAATACATTATAATTAATTACCTCTTTATTTTCCAATTTATTTGCATTTTTTTCCTACAAAAATTGCTTACTGTTTGACAGTATGAAAGCTTTAAAGCCTTTTCAAAAACTGAAACCCAAATCAAATTCGAACTTTCGTGCACTGAAATTCAAAATGTTTCGCTTAAATTATTGAAGCATGCACATAATTTTCACAAACTTCTAACGTAAAAAAATACCATATGAAATGTAAGAAATATAATACAAAAAATATAAAATGCCAAAGAAAAAGATAAACTAAAACTTGTAGCAAATAAGAACAGTTGGAAACATTCAATGAACTCCTAATTTTACGTACAGACCTCTTTTCTGTAAACTTTCTTATACACTCAGTAATAATTCCTCCTTCTCATTGGCTCATGTTTTTTATTATTTTCATTAGAGATAATATTACAATTTATCTCTGACTCAATTTTATTCTTAATATCCAGCGTCAATTCTGTTGAAGGTGACTGACAAAGCTTAGAACCTTAATTTTTTTTTAAAAAAGAGTATGGATTTTGGGATTTTTTAAAATTTTTAATGCCAGTTGAACTAGAATATTAATATAAAATTGTTTTAAGAAACAGTTTTTACGAAAAATGCTTTTATGATAATGTTCTGCCTGTATATAACTGGAAATTCCATACAGACCCTGAACTAGGATTTTTGCAAAATTTATATTATTTTGAGTTACGTTCAAGTGAAGTAATGACTGGTGTTTTTTGTTAAGACTTTTCTACTGCTATATTAAAATATTAATAAATCCACTCCTAACTTATATATTTCAAAAATCCTAGTCCAGGCTGTATACGGAAGTCATTGCTATGTATTGGAAAAATATTATAGAAGCAGCTTCGAAATGGAAAATATGTCATTTTTTTAGCAAAATTTGCTTTTAAATAATTTTTATTCTTGAAACAATTTTATATCTATGTTTTAATTTAAATGATACCAAATATTTATACACTTTTTCAAAATCACGATTCCGGAAGTAGACAGTCTCATTTTAATACACTCTCCCTCAATTCTTTTTTGTTAATGTTGAATTACTACGTGATTTCGAATATCTTTTTAGAGATTTACTTTGCTGCAAAAAAGGGTTTGTAAGAATTAAAAAAAAGAATGAAGCATAGAAGAATTACTAATTTTGTTGAGTTGATGAAAATTCATGTACAATAATTGAAGAACCTGAGGACTATTTAACATTTAGTTTTTGATAACAGATCTCAAGCATCAATATAGAGGTATTCTGAACTGGTTTTATCTAAATTTACGTTTTTGTTCAAAATCTCCATGGTTTTGGTTCTCTTAAATAAAGCTGAGCTATGTGATTTAAAGCATTATTATATGAAAAGCTAGCAGCGACTTGGATGAGTTTGGTGGCTTATTTTTAAGTTTTTATTCATGCACTACTTTAAATATGGATGCAAGCTGTTTTTTGTCGTTACTGGCAGAGTAGCAAATCTGCTGATCCCAATTCTTTCCTATCTATTAAATAATCGATTCAAATAATTATGGTTATAGTATTGTCTTAAAAGTAGAATTGAAATTCAAATTTCTCACGAATACAATCAATTCCTTAATTAACGCCGCGTTCAATCTGTACTACTGCTAATGGGCAAAAGACGTTGTCAGAAATGGTTACAAAGGACGGCATATGTGTTCCATCCTCCTACTTCTACGACACGCTACATAAGATATAGAGGCTCCACTCTCGGTTTATCTTGTAGTAGCCTACAAACCAGGGGATTTGGACTTGATTCATCTCATACAAATTTAGAGTCTTGTTAAACACATGGCTTTCAAACGAGGTTTTAGACTATGGGCCACATTGAATTTCCGTACTTTAACAATGTTCCGAATAGATTTTCAGAGGGAATTTTGGAAAATTCACACTGGAAATTAATGAAGAGTACCTATGTTAAAATATTTATTCGATTTCAATTGACTTTTAGGTATCCTACTACGTTCGGAACACTGTTTTTGAATAAGCGTTTCAATGAATAGATTTTTTTTAAATATTTAGTGCCACCTGAATTAGAATATGTATAGAAAATTGTTTTAAAACTTTACTATGATATTTTTTTTTTATTAATTTTTTTGGCAAACATGGAGAAGTACCATATTTTCAAAATCTTTCTATTTCATGAAAAATGTATCTGTAATAATAATATTTTGCCTATAGGTAGCTAAGTCTTCCATAAATGGTCTGAACTACGATTTTTAAAAAATTTACATTGTTTACAATGTTATTTTACCCGGTGTTTCTTTAAAATTTCCCTATATATTTTAAAATTTGAATAAATCCACATATATTTTCTACACTTTAGAAATATTAATTAGGTCTCTGAAAATAGTATAAAAACATTTCTACTAAAATTTCATAAAATTATTTGAAACTCTTTTTACTTATCACAATCTACGATAGTCATTATTCTAAAAATTTAAATTTTCAGAAGATGGACTTAAAGATAAAAATGACATAAGGAACAAAAATGCGCATACACACATGTTCCAAATAAGTTCAAAATCTTTCACTTTAATAAGTTTAATACACCTTTTTTCTCATTTTGACTTAACTTAAATACTTCTATAAAAATTATTTTCCATAAGCAACCATTGAGACATTCATTAGTGTTTTTCGTCATCCCATGGAGACATTTTTAAATATTTTTATTGAAGTGAAAACTTTTTTAGCGGCGTTAGGCACTTTTTGGTAGGGGAAAATCTTATGGGTTCGCGTCACCGACATGCTCTGACTGGCGCACGCGCAGTGTGCTGTTCGCCTTGGACACTTTTTGGATGGGTGAAATCTCGGCGTTCGCGTCACCGACATGTTTAATTGCAGTATATCTGTAGTTATACAGCTGACGTATAGTGCTGTGTATATCTTATAAGTGCAATTGAATGGATCTAGTGAAAAGTTCAATGTGTATATACTGTTCATTGCTCGTTGCGATTCCGAGAATGGACAATACATATTAATGGTTGTCGTTTATATTTCCCCTCGAAAATCTATGAGACAGATACAACAAATTTTATTCGAAAATTTGATGATTTATTCAAAAGATGATTCTGAAATACTCGAAAAAAGATTTGGCGAAAAATATGATAATGTACCGATGATTTTGAGGGGAGACTTCAATATTAACTTGGCAGATGATAAAAATCTACCACTAATTGAATTTCTAAATGAAACACTTATTTTAAATGTCCAATGATCGAAAACTCAGTACTACAAAATATAAAAAGGCGATCGATGCAGTTTCTACGCGATACTTAGATAAATTTGAATCAAACATTTTCCTTTCTTACTTTAGTTACCATAAGCCTATTGTATCTTTTTTAGAACAAAATGAAATAATTGAAAGTACAAGAAAATCTAAGTATTGTTGAAATTAATGATGACAATGATGCAAACAATTAAAATAATGCTAAAAATTTTGAAATTTAAGTAAATATATACAAATACTATCCATAAATAATATGATTATATATTGATTGTTATTTCAATTGAATTGTATTTATAATTTGTCATGGTCTTGTACAGCCCGTTATATATTTGAATAATGAAAAACAATATAAACATGCATTTAGTTGTTGCTCGGAGTGTTAATAGATGTGAAAACCAGATCGATTTTGATCATTTTAATTTAAACATTATGAAATTTCAAATTTTAATAATAAAAGTTCTAAGTTTTCACTTCTATCGGCAGTTTCTATAACTGCCAATTTTTTTTTATCACATAAATCAAAATATTTAAATTTAATTAATTAATGATGGTTTTGGGGAGGGTATCACACTTTTCAGACAATTTTGTTCCACAAGCAATATCACGTTGGTATTTGCAGAAACTAAATTGATCTTTTGCACACTGACCATGCAATGGTTGATTTATTTCAGAGTAGCAATTATGAAATGCTGCTATATATAACAACACTTTGCATTCCCGCTAAATAACCAACTTCGCTTCGTATCACCATATCATCATAATTTTGATATGTTTGTGTATAAATTTGTGTGTGAGCTTGCCTTTTCCGCCCCGTCCTTTTTTACACGATTTAGTTTACAAAAGAGATCCAATACTCTTTTGTATGGGGTCAATGCACTCATACTTGATGACACTGTTTTGCCATGCATATTTTACATTGAAATATTATTGTGAGTCACCATCACCGTAGAGAAATGAATACATTATTTGTCTCAAGTATCAAGAACGTTCGAAAATGCGGTATGCTCTAGAAGATTCTATACTGAATGATGAACCAGAATGATTTGGCGAACAAATTATGATCTTCTTATAAATTTGATTTTTTTATTTCGAATACATATTGGACAGTTGTTGAATATAATTCCTACAACTGCAACTCTTACCTGAGTTAAATGATACACAACAATTTAGCGTGGTCGATGCTGCCAGGTGTCCTTACAAGATACTCCGAAACTTGTGGCTTTTGATCATTTAATTCTCTTATTTATGAAGCTGCAGTATTCATGGATTCTTGTGCAAATGTCAGAAGAACTTTCAACAGTTTCTTTTCACAACTCCTGATAGACAAACATGGCATATCTAATGCAATATTCAGCTTTTTTGTTGCCTCCCCAATCAATTACATACCTAGAACCATTTGAATATTAATTTCATTCATCTTGTTTCCTTTTTTAATTGTTGAAAATCCATTGATGAAACTGTAACGGATTTTATTCACAATTCAGACTAATCCTCTAGAAAAAATATAATACTTTTGCTCTGTCATTATATGATTGTAAAACTGCTTTCTATAAAGCCCTCTTTCTGTTTTACGATTAACATCTTCTAGGAACAGGTGCAGCTAAACCTGTTTTTGTGTGGTAGATAGGGACCGCATATAAGAAAAACCGCACAAAAAAGTTCGAAAGTATCATAAATTCTTACAGCCAAATTCGTCTAAATAATAAAGAACATTTTTTATGCGGTGGAGAGAGACCGGATAAAAAAGTCGCACTTAGAAAACACACCAATTATTTACGAAATTCATTAGAAAGTATTTCCATAACAAAATCAATAATTAAATTATACATGGAAACATTTTAAAAACATTTAGTTTCTCATTGAATACATGGAGATATTTTCAAAATGCACATACATAATTTACTGGTACTCATTGAAACCCAAAGAGCTCATCATCCTGTGACGAAAAGATTCCAAATCGCTTTTGTCACTTGAAGATACAATTTCAATTGATTTATTTTTTGGCACCATAAATTAAGAGATAAGTTTTTGTGACTAAGGTTGGTTAGTCAGTTGCTTCTAAATGTCACGATAGCCAGATATGCATGATGGAAGCTAATTTTAAAATTTCATACCCCTTTCAGAATTTATATCTATTTTAAGAAAATGCTTTTCCAATATGTTGGAAAGCTGGATCCCCGCATGTATTTCTTTGCTCTCAAGGAATCCGTTTCTTCTTGTCCGTCTTCATAATCTATCAAATCATTGATAATGTCACTGTCATTGAAAATTTCATCTTAAATCAAGCGCGGGCTGTTGGCGCGTTAAGAGAAAGCAACTGAGCATGCATTGTCGGGAGACTAATTGTAACAAATGAACAGAGCGTCTTGAAGTGTATAGATGTACATTGCAGTGGCATAACATACACCCCCGAAACCCCCGACTAACAAGGGGAGGGGCTCAGGACTCTAGGGAGGCCCAAGGCCTAACTAACGCCAAGTACATATCTACCCAATTTATAAAATATTAAAAAAGGGCAAGAGTCATAACTTTAACAGTTATTCCAAATCCTAATGAGAAGAGGTTGAAGCTCGAAAGAGCTAGGCACTCTGGTCATCCCCCCCCCCCCAACGACTTAAAATATTAAAAAAAACCTGACTTTGCAGGAACGCCCTAACATTCTTCATCGCCATTGATATAAAACATTTCAGTGGTGCCACAGCCGTTGAAATTCATATACTGCATAAAAAAAGAACGCACAGAAAAAACCGCACAAAACAAATCGCACAAAAATAAAATCGCATAAAAAAGGACAGCACAAAAATAGGTTCGGTATTTATATTAATGAGGGTTATTATTTAAAGTGAAAAGGTTTGTTAATGTTGATTGTTGTCTTGTGAAGATTAAGGAGTTAAATATAGAAGTTAATATTGGATCGTCGTATTTTAAGGTGAAAATATTAGACGAGCAGTTCAAGAACTCATAGTGCTGCTAAGGGCCAGTTATTCATGAGAAGAATAAGATTTATGTTCTTGATATTTAATTAAGTATTAAGCTGACTTACACCACATAGTTTAAGTAGAATCTAGATATATTAATTAGAAAGTGATAATAAAGGGAATATATTTTTAGAAAATGTCTCATTCTCTTTGGTGAACCCTCACACTTCAGAAAACTTTTAGTCTTAAATGGAAGAACCCTATTCGATAAATATTCAAAACTAGATTTTTCTTTGAGCTCTAGTCAATTTGTAAAACACAACGGACAACTGTAAATTTCAAAAGCACTTGAAAGAATTTCTAAATTTAAAATATTTCGCTGTAACAATTTTCATTCAATTTTGCTGCAGTTGCTATTTTAGGTTTACTCTCTGTGCTTATATTTAGATTGACCATTTATGGAGTGACGATTGTACTTGACAGTTTTTGTCTGAGACTGGTGCTTGTTTCTTATATATTGTCCATTTATAATTAAAATAAACCTTCTAAGCAATCAAACTTTTATAAAAGCTTTTAAACAATGATAAGTATTACTTTAATTAACTTAAAGAGAAATAATAATGTTGAATGCAAATATAGTATGGTAAATAAAACACAACAGTTACAGTTGCAGGTTTTGTGGGATATGGATCAACAAATGCTACTATCCCAATAAACCACATTAGATAGCTCAGAAAAATAGTAAGCAAAGTATTGTATTGCCACTCGATATCTTAAAAATTATACAATTGAATGCGATGTAATGTTTTTCAAAAAGTATCTTAATATATTTTAAAATGCTTTAAAAAATAAATATATTAGCAGTAAATATTTATTTTGAAATAGAAGATAAAAGTGAATGCTTATTTTAAGGCACACCGACTTCCAGTTTCATAATAGCAACTTCTTGTTAAATGTTTTGAAAATATCTGGCATTAAAATATTTATAATTTCATTTTCCTTATCGTAGCTTTAAGGAAAAGGTAGATTTAGCAATGCGAGACTTCATAGAGTTTATTGGATAAACAAAAATCAAAATAAACAAAAAAAATACTGGTGTCCGCATAGAACAAAGGGGGGGGGATGTTTCTAAATAAATTTAGTGATGGTTCAGTATCTAGAAATAAGAAAAAATGACCTTTGAATGCAAAGGTATAAAGTTAACTTAAGTATCCCCATATTATGCAAGTTCACCTTAAAAAAGAAATGACGAGTACATAAAGTTCACAATTCACTCACAAACCTGAATCAATATTTCATACTTGATTCTTTTTTATAGTTTACATTTACCATGTCTGTTCCAACTATCCAGTTTTAACTCATTCAGTTAAGGAAAAATACCAGAAAAATTCCCTAACGTTAGTTTGTAGGATTTCTTTTGATGTTTTCCATAAGCGGGATGCATAGGCGTCTTCATGATACATATATAAATTTTATTCTTGTATCGGATTAGGTTCCTGGAAAAGTTTAAGAAAATGCGCTAAAATCCTTTCAACCTCTTTATAACTGACCTTACGTGAAAACTGATACCTTAATTGGAACTCGAGAGTTATTGGTGACGGATATCGTAGCTTTGAACTTTGATCAAGCGACGAAGACGACACTCTACAAATTTTCACACCATGCCAACGGAAGAACTATGAACCTCGAAAGATTTGTCGTGCATCAGCTGGCGCTACACGGCGGGTCTTCGGTTACGCTACAGCTCGAACCCACGAGTCGTCTACATCGGCCACAAGCTCACGAACGTGACCACTCGGTTACAGTTGCAACTGGTAAGGTTCCGATTTCTCATGGAGTGGAAGTTTAGAGAGCCGGTATCGACTCAGATGTCGCTTTCGTGATTTAAGGGAGTCACTTCAGCATCCGTAAAGTTAGAAAGGACTAAGTTTAAGGAACATTTTTAAGAATTTTACTGCCCTCTCATTCACCATTTTTTTATGTGCATTTATTGCATTATGGTTATTATTCTAATAAAAGCATTTTTAAAATTTTAAAAAGTTTTTTTTTAAAATTTATATGTGGATTAGCATGGGAAATGACTCCTAACGATGAAAATTCCTGTTTATCTTATATCGTAAGAATTTCAATTAATTTGTTTGCCAAAAAATATTTCATTAAAATAGCTTATAATATTAATATGTGTGCAAATTTCAAAATTATCAGATGAATAGAAGCTTAAAAGATGTTTTGTGTGTGCGTGTTGTATTTGACAGTTTTGGTAAATTGCTATTAAAAGAAGCACTTTTACCTTTAAGTAATCCATCGTTTCGATAGTTCTTAAACAATAATTTATTTAGAGTAAAAATATAAACTGTGTTAGAAGCAGAAAAGATTAGAATCTATATTTTCCAATAAAAATAGAGAAATCAACATTCGTGAAGTGATCCCCTTACGAAGGTTAGGAATTACGAGGTTTATCACCATTAACCCTCCCATTGCTTTAGAGAATGTAACGTTAATAAAAAATCATGTCTAATAAGTACTTTTTGCTTACCTCATTTTATTAAACTATGGTAATTGTTATTTTTCAAAATAGATTGAAAAATCAAGTAAAAATTTATTTATTATTGTGTACACGTGACACATGCTTATATTAACTAAATTAACATTTAAGCCGTTACGAACATGTTGAGCACATTCATCTCAATCTATCCTTCAACATTACGGACGGGCTAAGGCTTCTATCAGGATTTTGAAATGTTTCAAACGTTTCAAACGTTTATCATATTCTAAATTAGTTGTTTCTTTTACTAATAGATGGCAGCAACTAGACTGTTTGATAGAGAGACTCAAATATAATATTTCACAAGATACTTCATTTTTAACTATAAAATGGTGTCAGTTCCGTGTTTTCGAAAGATAAAAGCAAATGAGACGTCAAGTGATTCCGAAATAGATTATTCTGATATTTTTGATGAAAAAAGGGATGACAGTGGCCATGAATCACGTCCTACGACAAATTCAGAGAATGAGGATTAATCAGATAATTTGGATATCGCACGCAAATGGATGAACTTACTTAGGATTTTTTATTTTGATAATTTTATTAGGATCTAATATTAACTACTATACTAAACTAAAGTTTCTGGGGAGGGGGAGGAGGAAGCGCGCCTTGTAAGAAAGCGAAAACAAACCAACACCAGGGGAAGATCCGAATGGTGGAAACTCAACGGCTTAAGCATTAACGAATAATATATTTTTAAGATCACATTTGCTTAGGAATAAGGGCTCAAAATCAACTCAAGGGAGACATGATCGTAATTAATCTGAGAATACTTATAACAATAAGCTGACAATTTTTTTAGCTATATCACATAAATGTTCTAGAACTTCTCTTTATCTGGAATTTTATCTGCAAAACAAATTCTTATGCGTCCTTACGTCTTATGCTGTCCTCATTATATACGTACTAAAAACGTGTTGATAAAAACTTGAAAGAGGGGAAGTTTTGAAATTATTTAACTAAATTTCCTAATCTTTTCTAAATAATCGTAAAAAATTTGTTGCTGTCTAAAATAACCAAAAAAAAAAAAAAAAAAGGAAGAAAGAAACATTGTTAAGATTCAAAGTAAAATAATGCGTACCAAGCAAATTAAAATAAGCTGGCATAAATTATTTTAATCTTGAATTATTTTTTGGTTTTGTTTTATACAATAATTACTTTTTACTAAAAAATGATTCACAGAAACATTCCAGAGATAAATATTATTAAACAACTATACTACATCTTTTTGACATTTGCAGATATGCAATAAATACTGTTTAACGTTATATATTTTTGATAATAGATTTGTATATACCTATGGTATATAAAAAGACCTTATATATATGTGTGTGTAACGATATAAGCCAGTAACAACCACTGCGCCATGGTGATCATTTTGGTGTAGTGGTTAAGTTACTCGGTTTCGGATCCAAAGGTTTTGGGTTCAGTTCTCCAGATAAGCGCGCTACTTCATTTGGTGACCCTAGCTTAACTAAGAAAAATAAAACCTAAGCTGATCTGGTGGCACCATCAACCCGCAAAAAAGAGCAATCCAGAAAAAAAATTCGTCAGATTAACGTGACGCAACTCATCCAACACACAAAAAACTGACCGCTCCCAATAACAACTATATCATTCGTTCGCCTAAACAACTCACTGGTAGGGGAGTGTGTAGCTATATAAGCCAGAAACAACCTCGTCAACATGGTGATCATTTTGGTGTAGAGGTTAAGTTACTCGGTTTCGGATCCAAAGGTCTCGGGTTCTGTCCTGCAGATAAGCGTGCCACTTCATATATATATACACTCAAGAGCAGAAACATTATGACCACCCCTACATTTTTCAATGAACTTGCCTGGATGACGTGGAAGGCAAATGATCAGGTGGAAGTGGTATTTAACTGCTGCTGGAGAGTCTGAAGAATCATTCTTTCACTTACTTCTGTGTGTCGTGGGAAAGGCTGCGGATCTAAGCGACTTTGAAAGAGGTCAGATAGTAATGGCTCGAAGGCTCGGAACAAGTATTTCCGAAACTGCATGACTCGTAGGTTGTTCGTGATCTACAGTTGTTAGTACTAATGCAAAGTGGATGAATGACGGTGAAACCAGCAGTAGACGACATGGTGTTGGGCATCCACACACTATCAAAGAAAAAGGTCGTCGGAAACTGTTTCGCATGGGGAAGCAAAACCGGAGCCAGACAGTGGCTCAGTTGACAGCCCAATACAATGCAGAGCCAAGTTGAATAGTATCGGAGCACACTGTTCAGCGGACACTGTTGGATATGGGGCTACGCAGTAAACGTCCCACTCTTGTGCCTTTGCTGACCAAGCGTCATCGCCAACTGCGCCTGTACTGGGAACATCGCGACTGGTCCATAGATCAGTGGGAGAGAGTTGCCGGGTCAGATGAATCACGGTTTGTCATTCATCAAGCCGATGTCCGTGTCAGGATACGCTGTCTTCCAGGCGAACATTTGCTCCCTCAATGTACAGTAGGTCATACATAGGCCAGAGGTGGTGGTATTATACTTTAGGGGACGTTCTTTTTGGCGCCTGTGGGACCCGTGGTTGTGGTAGAGCAGACCATGAATGCTACAGGGTATCTTAACATCATTGTGAACCAGTTGTACCCTTACATGGCCTCTGTTTTTTCAGCTGGAAATGGAATGTTCCAACAGGACAACGCCCCGTGTCACAAGGCTAAAATTGTGTGGAAGTGGTTCCAGGAGCATGATGCCGAATTCCAGTTAATGTCCTGGCCACCTAACTCACCGGATCTCAGTCCGATAGAACACATTTGGGATGTCATGGGACGGCAGCTCAGAGCCATCTACCAAGGACTTGTGGCATCCATGCCCAGGCGGGTTGAAGCTGTGTTGCGCACCAAAGGTGGGCCAACTGTTTATTGACAGGTGGTCATAATGTTTTGGCTCTTGAGTGTATATATAAGGGGTGATCAAATGAAAAGGTACGAAACGACATAAAAATGAAACAGTTAAGTGTTTGCATATTCCGCCATGGGAGAATGTAGCGAGACATCTCGGGATGCCATTGGAGACTGACTGGGATCGGATCATGCGACGGGCACCCGCATGAGCAGGAGAGAACAAAGGCTCTTATAAAAAGCAGCGTCCAAATGATGCGGCAGTCCGTATGAGGACAGGATGGCGTCCGCGTTGCAAAATTTGACGATTGAGGAGCAGCGAAGTGTTATCCGATTTCTGACAGCGGAAGGTGAGAAACCGGCAGCTATTCATCGGTGGATGGTGACCGTTTGCGGGGAGAAATGTGTCTCTGACAAGTTTGTCAGAAAATGGAGTGCCCGTTTTCGTGCAGGCCGTGAGAGTGTGGGTGATGACCAGAGACCAAACCAGGCAAACACTGTCATCACGAGCGATCTCATCGACAAGGTGGACGACCTAGTGAGAAGTGATTGGCGTGTCACATTGCGAATGTTGGCGCTGAAGGTGGATGTCAGCTATGGAACCGTGTGGACAATTGTTCAAGATAGGTTGCGATTTCGGAAGGTGTGTGCCGCTTGGGTTGCGAAGCAGCTCACCGACCAGCAAAAGAAACTGCGTATGGGACTATCACTGCAACATATGTTTCGGTATCAGGAAGACCACGCTTCCATGAAGAGGATCGTCACAGGTGATGAGACCTGGTGCCATCACTATAAGCCAGAGACAAAGCTGGACAGCATGCAGTGGAAGCATGCGTTGTCGCCTCCCCCTAAAAAGTTCAGAGCCGTGAAGTCAGCAGACAAGGTGTTGCTCACTGTCTTTTTCGACGTTCAAGGTCCGCTACTTGTGGAATTTCTCGAGCACAGAAAAAGCATTAACTCCGATGTGTACTGTGAGACACTCCGACGCCTACGCAGGTCCATCAAGAACAAAAGAGTGGGGCTGCTCACGGAGGGTGTGGTTCTGCTCCATGATAACGCGCGTCCACACGTCTCCAGAGTCACACAAATGGAACTGGACAAGTTCAAATGGGAGACGTTGGACCATCCGCCCTACAGTCCGGACATGTCGCCCTGCGATTTCCATATGTTTGGTCCATTGAAGAAACACCTGAAAGGGAAGCGCTTCAACTCGGACGATGCACTCAAGAACACAGTGAAGGACGGTCTCGTCACAGCCACAGGAATTCTGGGAACAAGGAATCCTGCGGCTTGTTCATCAGTGGGATCGTTTTGCTCAGGCCTATGGTGTATATTTTAAATAAAATCTGCATTTGTACCCACCGTGTCGTTTCGTACCTTTTCATTTGATCACCCCTTGTACATTAAGAGTCTCGAATTCATGGTACAAACTTTAAGGGTAGATACATGATATTGTAACAATCATATTTATTGTATACGAATGTATGGACGCAAATGAGGTGGTGAGGAACAAACAGGGGATATAAAAGAAAATATAAATTGAGTTATATCGTTTCGTTGCGTTGCCGGTAGGGGGCATTAGATGTCTATCCACTGTTCAACATGTTGCAACTCAGTAGGGGGAAGTGCCATTCGCAATTGTGTTGACATCTTCGATGGGAAACTTTACGTATCCCTAAAAAAAGACATGCATTTCATGTACGGCTGTGCCAATGCTAATTTCAGAGCTGCTCTGTGAATGTGTCACGCACAGTTTCCTGATCGCGAATGCCAGATCACAGAATTTTTCAATGGTTACATCGTCAACTTCGAGAAACAAGCTTGGTGAACCAGTCTCTTGCCCATCCTTGCTCGAACATCTGAAGCTGCTGCAAGTGTGCGTGAAATACTTGCTATCTTGGAACGCGTACGTTATACCTCAATCGCTTCCCCGGCATTGTCAAGCATATATCGTTACTGGGGGACGCAGTTTTGAACAGTTACTGTAAACATTACACTTGTCAACGACGCTTTCAATAAACATTTTGTCTTTCCTATCGTCTCTTATTTTTTGTGTTTGTACTCACCACGCCACTTAAGTTCATATATTTCTATACAACAAATGATTGTTACAATGTCCTGCACAACCCCCTTGAAGATTGTACCATGAATTCGGGACCACCCTGTATATATATATACACCACGATACCCATAACTTGCGTGGTAGCTGGAACTGAGTGACAGCCGCATAATTTTAATTCGCGTAGGTCGGGGTATAATTTCGCAAATAAATACGTATGAAGTATCCTTAGTAGAACACGGAGACGAAAAACAAATGATATTTGAGAAAAAAAAATGATTAATAAAATTGAATTTGACTCAAGTACAAAATCGTAAGCTGAAGTTATTTTGATGTAGAAAGTTTTATAAAATCTAATCAAGAATTTTTCTTAAAAAATTTCTAAGATATAATTTTTTTTCTCCTGCAAAATTTACACACAATGCTAATAAATTTTTATTCCTTGTCTTGCTGAAAAAATACTCTATTTGTTGGAGTGCATATTTTCTAAAATTCTTTTTCAATTCTATACATATATTAGTTGAGTCAAATTTCCAACCCTAACTCGACCTTCTTATTGAACTGGGTCTAAAGACTCAAGTTCTTGAATTTAAAGACTGAGCATTTTTGAGAATTTTTTCTGTACTTTTTATAATTGCTCTGATTTTCTATCACTAAAGATTAAATTTCTTTTCAAAATTAACTAACTCTTATTTTTGTATAGAAGTCTTAAATATAAGGGTACGTTTACATACATTTTTCATGATATAGCCGTCTATCAAATCTGAGCAGATTTAATACATATCACAAACACAACATAACAATCATAACATGTAATAACAAACATACACTCCTTAGATAAGAAATAAATAGCACAAAAGGAATTATTACGACTAAGTGTTGATTCCGTGTAATTCGTTCTATTGGCGAAACAGGTAGAGGGAAGTGAGCAATCCAGTTGTGTAGCGCTCAAACAAAAGACGAATCGACGAG
>BMAO01016722.1:38594-57086 GCA_019973975.1 Trichonephila clavata
TTAATTCTAACATTATTAACGTTCCTTATACTGGACTAACGATCTTCATGTACCTATTTTTAGAAATATTGTTCTAAACTAATTGCAAATAAATTAAGATTTAGATCAGAACAATGAAAAAATATTATAATTTCAAAAAGAGGATATCCTATTAGCTTTCTACTCACATGTATTTATAAAAATAGAAACAATAATTTAACATAAATTTTCTTCCAATTCTTATTAGTTTTTCTTTACCGTTACACTATATCAACTATTTGTAATTATAATATCGGTTTTTGCCATCGTTGATATTAAGAACAATGCATCTCAGATATTGTGTTCATTTTTGTACAGAGCTGTTCGTACAGATGGTCCCTTTATTTATTTTTCAAGTAGCTCAGTGCTTCTCAAACTTTCAATATTGGCGACCGAATTTTCAATCATAGTCCCCCTCCTCTCTTATACAATGGTAGTATATTGAATACAATAATAATGTACTTTTATGCTAAAACTGCAATACGACTGTATGAACTGTACAAGTTATCAGTTGAAGCATTAAATTTTGTATAGATGTTACTTTTAAGTAATATATATTTTAAGTTGCTTTTTAGTAATAGGATAAGTATTTTGTTACTTTTTATGGTATTTAGAATTTATTTTGTGTTCTGCCTCCTTTCAGTAAATTGCAATTTTTTTAATAATCTTTTCTCTTTGATTTTTCGATATGGTCTTGTCGTAGTCTCTCACTACCCCTATGATTATTAACTCCCCTTTGCACATTATCTAAATTTGAGTATGTTGGATTCATAATTAACAACTACTAAATTAATAAATCAATATCCTTTATTAATCTGTCTTAATAGATAAACACACAAATATTAATCAAACCTTAAGAACAACAAATTATAGTGGAGTGAGATCAGAATTCAATTATGAACGACGGAACACTAACTGATACCACGGGGAATAACGCATATAATCAAACTACGCATTTAAATCTAATCTATAAAAATCACAGACCTGATATCTCTTTAAGACAGGATTCTTGACTACTTGAAGAATCTATAGAGCGGTTTCAATCCTTGATATCTTCAGTTACGTCCGAACCTAATTAATAAATCTTTTTCAGTAATCTTCCTTCAGCTAACAAACTTCACTTAGTTAAACTAATCTCCTAGAATCACCATCTTAATCAATCTCGTAGTTAACTCCTCTATCAAAACACGTAGTCATCCTCATCTCTTCATTTCATTTCGCCCTTTTATATCGCTTTCGAACTCGCTAAACCCGAAACTATCTTATTTGCATAAGTCACACTTTTAGCTCTCAGTGGGGATAAAATAAATACAATTTAAAAGAATTTGAGAGAAGGTTAGTGAAACGCGTAAGCACCCGTCACAACCCCCCTCCGAGAAAAAAAGCGTGACTTTTTGAAGGTCCAAACGACCTGCAAGAACTCGCTTAATTTACCTAACATCTGAAAAACACTGAACCTGCACAAAATTTTAACTACTCTAGAATGCCTAAAAATACTGAACTTGTAGAAAATTAACTCACGAACTTTATAATGCCTGAAAATACTGAACTTGTAGAAAGTTTTAACTCACGAACCTTAGAAACTTTAATTAAACTAGCACACAGAAATGACTATTTAAAAAGGGTGCTCCACTCTAATTTATTGAACTTGTACAATAAATAGAATCCCTACAGTGCATCCCATTCGGGCGAAGATCAGGGGAAAACCTTTCCAGGAAAAAACCCTGATCATGCACTTTACTTAAGTGCTAATATAAATAAAATTTTACATTAATATCTTCTCGCGAGATCAAAGTTTTCATCGCATCACTATGTTCAGGGACTGCTGCCCTGAAAGGAAACCTTGTCAATTTTTTCTAAAACATGACCTTAAATGCACAGAACTTTTATACAATTTCCTTATTGACATAAAATATGGCATACATTATATTATATATATATAGTTTCATAACCAAATACCCTTTATCTGGTTTCATTTTCAAAAATTACGAATCAATCGCGCTGCGCTGTTAAAGTTTTTTGTTAGTAATCCTAATTACGCCGCGCCCAGAAACCAGTCACTACTTATACATCTTAATAATTACACACAAAAATATATACATTTTTTACATAAAATATATTACAACCAACAATACAAGTAATCTCACATATAAAGCCTCGTCTTTAATGTGTAGCAAAACAATTGCAATTCAACAAAGGTTTTTCCACAATTTGGAAAAAAATTAAATACCAAAGTCTTTCCAACCGATATGAAAATGCACACAACTCAGTGACGCTTTTGTAAGCTAATTTTACAAAAAAAAAAATAGACTAGCCCACATGGAAAATAATCCGAACTGTCTGTCAGAGGAAAAGAATAAACAAATTAGAATTATACAACCTGGCTAGTCTTTAGATCCAATCTCTGCAAAGGCTTTGTCTCCAACCATGGCCTCTGTGCTGGATGACCTTGTCCTAGGGTTGTCCACTCTGCGCTCCAACCTTCTGGGTCTCCTCTTCCATCGAGTCCGTTGAAGTTGATATGCTCCTGCTGAGGCGTTGTTTTCCTTTGTGAGAAATGGAACTTGGCTGTTGTCCACTCGACATCGGCTCCGAAGATTGTATGGACAGCTACTTTCCTGATGAGGTCTGTTGTACTTGAATCTGTGGGAAGGTCCTGGAACTGCTCTTTCAGAACTATTTTCTTCCACCTTTCTATACCTTTTTCTGGAGTGACGAGAGGGCATTGACGAGGAAATCTTTCTTTTTTCTCGAGCTACCTGGGACTCTGGTCTCTTCTTCTTTTGCACGTTTTCCCTCCAAGAGTCTGGCCTTCCTCTTTTTTCTCTTTCAGTGCAGGAAGGTCTTTTTTTCCTGAAATTGCATACCCCCCCCCCGAAGAAACAGCAGATTCCGTCCGTCCACGTTTTTTTCTCACCTCCACTCCATCGCGTCTATTTGCAACTATATCTCTACTACCATTTACATTTCCTGATTTCGATCCTTTACGACAACCCCCATCACTCTCCGATTGCACCAAACTCGATTGCCCAACATCCGACCTGACTGATGTGACTGCACCATGATCACTACTATTGTCACTTTCCGACTCGGCAACACTGTCTTCTCTTTGATGGTAAATTCTCACCTGGTCCACATTAACCGTTATTCTTTTACCAAATTTTAATATTACTAAATTATTATTATTTTTTACACTCAGAACTTTATATGGGTCCTCAAACTTTGGCATAAATTTACCTACTATTTTTTTACATTTTGAACTTAACGGGTGAGTTTGAACTAATACTAGATCATCAACTTTCACATTATTTTCACGCCTCTTTTTATTATAATATTTCGCCCACTTCTCTAGGCTGGCGCTTTGTATGAACTCTAGCCTCCTCAAACAACCTTTCTATGTTCCCACAAACTAAATCTGATCCATCAGTTACCATAACTAAATTCTGAAAAGGAGTGTTTAAATTTCGACCTAAAAATAATTTCGCCGGTGTTTTACCCGTTGTCTCATGTACTGCTGTCCTAATCGCATAACCGAACTCTTGCAGAAAATGATCCCAGTTAGTGAGATTATCCGCGACAAAACTCGAAATCATTTTTAAAAGAGTGCGATTAACTCTTTCCGTTTGATTAGCTTGTGGACGATATACCACAGTTTTAACGTGTTTTATGTTCAACGTGCGACATACTTGCTCAAAAACTTCGGGTATCATTTGGGGGCCGTTGTCGGTGATTAATCTAACAGGAGCTCCATAACGCGCAATATAATTCTCAAAAAATTCATTGGCAATTGCTTTAGCCGAAGCTTTCCTTAAGGGAACTATTTCAACCCATTTAGAAAAATTATCAGTAATTACTAAAATAAATCTATAGCGTTCTGGACTAGTTGCAGGGTATGGTACTAACAAATCTAAAGACACGACTTCATTCGGAAAATTCGTTATTATCGGAATTAACTGACCAGCTGGTAATCCGTTTTTATAATTGACTTTTTGGCATTGGTCGCAGGTTGCTACATATTTATAAATGTATTTCCTCATGTACGGGAAATAACACGCGTCTTTTAATTTTAAGTAGGTTTTCTTTTCGCCTAAATGACCTGCCATCGGCGAGTCATGAAATTCTCGCATTACATCTTTACATAAAGTTTTAGGTATAAATACCCATAATTCACATAGTGTGGTTGTATATTTTGCATAATATAGCAAACCGTCAACGATTTTACAGTCATTGGACCAATTTCTGCAGATTGATTCATTAATGGAGCTATCGTCCGAATTTTCCAAATACTTCATGATGTGCCCTAGTTCCGGGTCATTTCTCTGTTCCTCTCTCAACTGTTCTCTAGACGATAATACTAACGATCTAATCACCGCACAAGACACTTTTGGTTCTTCATTACTTTCTAACGGGTTTCTAGACAACATATCAGCCACTAAATTTTGCGTACCTGGGCGATGTTCCCATTCTACATTATATTTCGCCAACTTTTGTTTTTGCCCTGCCTTTAACTTAGTCCTTAATAAATCTATCCGTACCGGTTCGTCCGAAATTGCCAATTTCTCAATTTGCGAATCCGGAATGATTAACGATTTTTTAACAAAATCAAAAGCAATCCCTGCATGTGACATAAAATCAACACCTATGATGCATGGATCTTGCATCTCAGCAATCACATGAAATTTCCACAACTTCGAAAATTCTCTTATTTTAATTCTCAACTCAACCGTGCCTAAATTTCTGCATTGTGACCGTTGAGCTGTCACTACTTCAGCTAACGATTTCTTAATAGGACAGAAAGAAAAATATGACCGGGTACGTTTTTTCTGAAATAAATGACTTTTCTGCACCTGTATCCCAGAGCGCTTTTAGAAATGTATCATGCAAAAGAATCGACACATACGGAAGTTCAGTTGGTGATAATCGCAATGAATTAATTTTAATTCTAATAAGAGGATTTGACTTAGCTAGCGATCGCTTACCTACCGCAACACGATCGCTTAGAAGTTTAAATTGGCATTTCTTTGCCTTTCGCTGTTGCAATCAACACGCCTCCAATTCTGCTTTGCCGAATCATCATTAGGACCCTTCCTAACCACCATACTACGGTTCTGATACCGGTCTGTTCTCTGATTTGGCTGATTGTAGCGATTTCCTCCCTCGAATCCTTGATTTTGATAATTACGACGAGAAAAATTATTCGCACCCCTGCCTAGTCCTCTTTGATCATTTTGACTATTTCCGACCCCAGTATCTCTCCAATTTCTATTATTCCTTCTTTCCTCAGGATTCCTACTCACATCCCAACTTCGACTAGCAAAATTATTACTCGAACCCTGGTTTTCCCTGCAGCTATGACGTTCCTCATACCGGTCTACCAACTCTATCAATTGAGCTTTCGTTGTGGGGTTTCGAACTTCTGAATAATCCATTAGTTGGGGTTCTAGTCGCATTACTATGTGATCGATCAATTTTATCTCATCATAATTCAAATCCAAAGTTTTATGTATTTTTAATAGCTGAAAAATAAAGTCTGACGGGGCTTGACCTCTCCGTTGTTTTGATGAAAAAAACTGAGCTTCTAGCTCTGATTTATTCCGTATTACCGGAAAACTATCTGACAATTTCTTTTTAAGTGTTGCAAATGCAGTTGCTTCTTCATTTACACACTCGAACCCTATCACCTCAAACCAGTCTAACGCTCTCCCAATTAAATGACCTTTTAAATACGCACATGATAGATTCGCCGGTATTTCATAGTAGGCTATATTGTTATCGATATTAGAAATAAACTCAGACACATTTTCTTTACCCGAAAAAAATAATTCCGGCAAAACTCTAAATCCTGCACCTGCTCTTAATTCCGGTATTTCGTTTGGGCGCCAGTGTCGTATTCTCTCACTACCTCTATGATTATTAACTCCCCTTTGCACATTATCTAAATTTGGGTATGTTGGATTCATAATTAACAACTACTAAATTAATAAATCAATATCCTTTATTAATCTGTCTTAATAGAGAAACACACAAATATTAATCAAACCTTAAGAACAACAAATTATAGTGGAGTGAGATCAGAATTCAATTTTGAACGACGGAACACTAACTGATACCACGGGGAATAACGCATACAATCAAACTACGCATTTAAATCTAATCTATAAAAATCACAGACCTGATATCTCTTTAAGACAGGATTCTTGACTACTTGAAGAATCTATAGAGCGGTTTCAATCCTTGATATCTTCAGTTACGTCCGAACCTAATTAATGAATCTTTTTCAGTAATCTTCCTTCAGCTAACAAACTTCACTTAGTTAAACTAATCTCCTACAATCACCATCTTAATCAATCTCGTAGTTAACTCCTCTATCAAAACACGTAGTCATTCTCATCTCTTCATTTCATTTCTCCCTTTTATATCTCTTTCGAACTCGCTAAACCCGAAACTATCTTATTTGCATAAGTCACACTTTTAGCTCTCAGCGGGGTTAAAATAAATACAATTTAAAAGAATTTGAGAGAAGGTTAGTGAAACGCGTAAGCACCCGTCACAACCCCCCTACGAGAAAAAAAGCGTGACTTTTTGAAGGTCTAAACGACCTGCAAGAACTCGCCTAATTTACCTAACATCTGAAAAACACTGAACCTGCACAAAATTTTAACTACTCTAGAATGCCTAAAAATACTGAACTTGTAGAAAATTAACTCACGAACTTTATAATGCCTGAAAATACTGAACTTGTAGAAAGTTTTAACTCACGAACCTTAGAAACTTTAACTAAACTAGCACACAGAAATGACTATTCAAAAGGGGTGCTCCACTCTAATTTATTGAATTTGTACAATAAATAGAATCCCTACAGTGCATCCTATTCCAGTCTCACCCCCATGTAGGATTATCATCCCCCCAAGAGAACATGCTCCACAGTTTGAGAAACACTGTAGTAGGTGGAAAATGTTTTTCGTTAAGTTCTAGTTTATGTTTGCTTTGATTATATCATTTTGTTACTTTGTGTGCACAATTTTACTATAGTCATTTCTTTTAGATTAATTGCTTAATAGAGTAATGTTAGCTAGCACGTGCGGGAGTTAGACTTAAGTCTTTCTCAAACTTGGTTTTATTCAACACAATTTTTCTTCCACTATTATCAGGGACGTCTTAAGAATACTTGAGGCCCTGGTCCCCTACGCAAAAGTTGGATAACCACATGACTCTTAAAAGTAAACAGTAAATAGCATACGTTGTCAAATAATAATATAAAAAAAAATCCGAAACAAAAAATCTGTATGACTTTCAATCGCACAACCATTTTGACCGATTGCCACATTTTGACTGAATGAGTTATGATGGTGTATGGTGGTAGGTCTAGACCTGTAACTAGAGGACGGTCATCAAATTTGTAGAGCTAGTTGATATATGGTTCAATTACGAGATTTTCAGAGAATACAACCGGAAATAACATTTAACCGTCAAAATTATTCAAATTTAAAAGTTATTAGACAAGGCCCCCATTGTGGCCTAAGCCCTAGGACCAGTTGAAACATGCCTTTACACTAGAACGCCCGTCGGTTTCGACTGGTTACCGGAGCCTGTTCAGTTGGTTCTCCTTTCCTCAATTTTGTATGAAATTTGAAAGTTTTTCGTGACTTTTAATCATTTTCCATCATGATTACGCAGAAAAAGTTTTCTGGTTCTAGGCTATTTAAGTGAGATTTTACAACTAAATATACTTAGAATGTTCATTGATGTCATTTCGACACCAAAGAAATTTATCATTAAAAATAGCCATTGTTCAGAAAAAAAGATAGTTCATTAAGTAAATACCATTAGTAAGACAAACTTTTGGAAGTAATATCGCACATTTATTTAACCTTGAATGCAATGTTATTGGGTTTATAGTAGAAATGAGTCAGTTATACTAAAATCGTTGTGTCTAAGTGTATCAATACAGAGCATTTGTTTATAGTCCGTAAACAAAATTCCTTCGATTTCCGAACCTTGTGCAGAGAAGATATCCTGAAACAAAGACTCATAGAAAAAGTCTAAGCCTTAATGAAATTCCTAATTTGCTGCGAGAGCTTTCTGATAATGAATCAGTCGGTGGTTAGATGTCTTGGTCTAATTTAGATTTCGATGAAGACATAAGATTGAATGAAAACGACTGCGAAACATTTGAAGAAAGTACAGATGAAATTTAAAACATTCCAGTAAATTCTGATATGTATGTCAATAGAAATGGCACAGAAGGAATGCCGTATAATAGTATTGTTCCTGGTAGATTTGCGACTCGAAATGTTTTACGACAAAGCAGTGGTTCAACAAGCTTCACGAAACATAATGTCAACGTCAGTTTTTTTATGATATAAGGGGTCATAATATATGATATGTACATGAAATAATATTAAAAAGTTTTAAAACGAAACCGTACTATACAGTAGTCCTGCAATCATTAATTATTACAATTATTTCATATATTTTATATCATGGTGTCGAAAAGACAGCAGTGGGCGCTTAAGGAAAATTAAAATCCCGGACGTTCTACTGTTAAGACTTCCCTGACTATTATTTAGAAACACTCTGCTGAAGGGGAAGGTTGGGATCGTGAGTACGTGAGTGACTGACACCACATAAATCAAACAACTCTAAGCTCATTGTCGAGTCAATATCTCGCCTGTTGCTGGCAGTTTTGAGGGAAAAAATGGATTCGATGTTTCATGTGTAGAGTGAATGTTTTATTGATGTCTCACTACGAAGCAACGAGAGTGCTATTGGGGATAAGGTTCGTAATTTTACATCTCACTCAAGTGACTAATACGGCGCTTCAGTTAACGCAACAAGCTCCGGACTCCCACATTACGGTAATAAGGACTTTAAACCACCGCAGATTTAGTGTGCCTCAACCTTTTTTCATGTTAAGTCTTCAGTGGGAGAAGGCCTCGTGCCTACAGCTTGACAAAGCCGATCACAAGTTCGTGACCATGACCACTCGTCTACCGTGGCCCTCCTTCGTATTGAACCTAAGACCCACTATCCACCAGACCCCAGTTGATTTCCCCTGAATCTAGCTACCAAGGATTCTAAAACCTCCTTAGCGGCATTGTTTTTTTTGAAAATACAATTCGTTAAGAGTTTCTTGTTATGCAAAATGACCAGTTTAATTACTGTTTCATCAGCTTTTTTATTTTTCCAAATGATTGATTATCAGCTTCTGGTTTTTGAGCTCAGTTATTAATATCATTCGATTCAATACTATCAAAAAGTACGTGCCCTACTGTCACAGTACATTGATTTGTACGTAAGAAAATAATTCCACATTTGAGAAAGATTATGTTATGAGATCCCACTTCAGAATTTGTTAAAATAAAGCTAGTGCATCGTACGATTAACTGCTTAAAAATAATTTTGAACTATTGAATACACACACACAGATTTGAAAAACCAACGTCAGATTAATGTACCCTAATATTCTTGCCGCAGAAAAATATTTCTTCTCTCGAAAGCTGGACGGCAAAGATATTTTAACATTTATATTTCAATATACCTTTGAAAAAGTGAAATCGTGACAATGATGTTCCTTTTACTCCATTCTGTGTAAGGATTTCTAATAAAATTAAATTGTAGTAAGAATGAGTTTGCGCATCTAATATCAATGTGGGAAAAATAAAACAACAAACTAGCTGTGATTACTTATTAACTTTCTGGGAGCGAAAAAGATCATAAAATTAAATTTTTGATTAAAAAATTATAGGAAACAATGTACAAAAGTTAACCTAGTTCACCAACATTTTAATATCTAAATTCGTTTAATAGTGCCGTCTTTACTATTGTAGTTGTAAAAATATATGAATTTGTAATTATTCATTAATTCATTTCCAGAAAGATTACTACTAATTCTCCAATATTACTTGTTTCTATTGACAGTCGTTCCAAATGGCTTGATTAAGGAATACTTGGTTAATAAGTATAATTTTTAAGAAACGCTCATTCCTAGAAGTGGACACCAAAAAAAAAAAACTTTAAATTGTGAGCGTAGTATAAGAAATTATAAACTTAAAGATAAATCATTGATGTCGAACTATTATTTTTTGAGAGATACACTAAAACACTAAATTGTAACGAAACTTTAACAGTAAGTAATTGTAAGCTTAAAAGGAGATCTTTGGGATTCCTATTTGGGGGAAAAAATTAAACCTTTTCTAGCAAAGTTAACTTTTTGAAATAATATTCCCCGATTTTAGAAAAGAAACCTAATTGATTTAGTATATAGAAGTTTTATTATATATGTTGGGTTATAAAAAGCCTTATATTGCGTATCTCAAAAATCTTAATTGTTCTCTAAACCCTTTCCCGATTTAGGGAATCATTTCTCCCCATTTTAAAATTGGTTATTGTCGTATTTAATTAGAACTTTATCTGCATTTTTATACGATGCATCAAAATAGAAAGTATTCCAAATGTAATTACGTTATCTGAAACTTTTAAAGAAATGATAAAACATTCAATGGCTTTTCAATTTATTGTGTGTCATAATTATTCCTTATAGTAATTATTGTGTTATACCACATGTTTCATGTTATTCGGTAAGAATTATTTTGTGCAATAATAAAGTATTTATGAGCAAATGAAAAGAAATATCGAAGAATGATAAATAATTATATGGGGAAAATGGGAAAAACCCTGTGGTTCAGAAGCGAAAATTTTATAAACTGTTGTTATACGTATTACATGCAACACTTGTTACATATTAAATTGGTACGTATGACATATAAACGTTGCATACATTACTTATTTTAAGACGAAGCGCAAATTAAAAAGAACAGTTACATAAGAATATTTATACTTATCAACCTTACGATCTTCTAAGGGTTAAACATGTGCTAAATTTGAAGAAAATATGAATGTGTGTGTGTCTAGATTACAATCTAGTCCTCAACAGACCACTGCAGATGCAACTAATGTCATGCGTATTTACACTTCTTCTGGATAAAGACAAAGGAAATATATATATAAATTTAATTGTGGACTTATTTAACATTCCCCAAGAAATAATTTTTAAATAGAAAAAAATTTATTGTTAACATAAAAAGTGTTTTCCCTTAATCTAATGGTATTTTATATTATTACTTAATCTCTCTCTCTGTTTTTATTTCCTCTAACTGTTCTTATTCTAAGAGTTTTAATTTGGAATTTGCGTGATTTAACTTGAATTAGAAAGCGACATTCTTAACATTTTCAGATATGACTTTTATCAAATTGATGCACTGTCAGAAAGGTTAAGATCTAAATCATTAATATTTCCAGTTCAATGTGTTGAATATTCACCGTAAATAAGTTATCAAAGTTATCATAATCCTTCACTGTTACTATGTCGTAGTCTCTCACTACCCCTATGATTATTAACTCCCCTTTGCACATTATCTAAATTCGGGTATGTTGGATTCCTAATTAACAACTACTAAATTAATAAATCAATATCATTTATTAATCTTTCTTAATAGATAAACACACAAATATTAATCAAACCTTAAGAACAACAAATTACAGTGGAGTGAGATAAGAACTCAATTATGAACGACGGAACACTAACTGAGACTACGGAGAATAACGCATACAATCAAACTACGCATTTAAATCTAATTTATGAAAATCACAGACCTGATATCTTTTTAAGGCACGATTCTTTAATATTTGAAGGATCTATAGAGCGGCTTCAATCCTTGATATCTTCAGTTACGTCCGAACCGAATTAATGAATCTTTTTCAATAATCTTCCTTCAGCTAACAAACTTCACTTAGTTAAACTAATCTCCTAGAATCACCTTCTTAATCAATCTCGTAGTTAACTCCTCTATCAAAACACGTAGTCATCCTCTATCTCTTCATTTCATTTCTCCCTTTTATATCTTTTTCGAAATCGCTAAACCCGAAACTATCTTGTTTGCATAAGTCACACCTTTAGCTCTCAGCGGGGATTGGTTAAAATAAATACAATCTTAAAAGAATTTGAGAGAAGGTTAGTGAAACGCGTAAGCACCCGTCACAACCACCCTCCGAGAAAAAAAGCGTGACTTATTGAAGGTCTAAACGACCTGCAAGAACTCGCTTAATTTACCTAACATCTGAAAAACACTGAACCTGCACAAAATTTTAACTACTCTAGAATGCCTAAAAATACTGAACTTGTAGAAAGTTTTAACTCACGAACTTTAGAATGCCTAAAAACACTGGATTTGCCGAAAATTTTAACTCTTTAAGTTAAAAACTTTAATTAAACTAGCACACAGAAATGACTACTCAAAAAAAGGGGTGCTCCACTCTAATTTATTGAACTTTTACAAATATATAATCCCTACAGTGCATCTCATTCGGGAGAAGATCAGGGGAAAACCTTTCCAGGAAAAACCCTGATCATGCACTTTACTTAAGTGCTAATAAATATAAAATTTTACATTAATATCTTCTCACGACATCATTTTCATCGCATCACTATGTTCAGGGACTGCTGCCCTGAAAGGAAACCTTGTCAATTTTTTCTAAAACATGACATTAAATGCACAGAACTTTTATACAACTTCCTTATTGACATAAAATATGGCATACATTATATTATATATATATATATATAGTTTCATAACCAAATACCCTTTATCTGGTTTCATTTTCAAAAATTCCCAATCAATCGCGCTGCGCTGTTAATGTTTTTTGTTAGTATTCCTAATTACGCCGCGTCCAGAAACCAGACACTACTTATACATCTTAATAATTACACACAAAAATATATACATTTTTTACATAGAATATATTACAACAAACAATACAAGTAATATCACATATAAAGCCTCGTCTTTAATGTGTAGCAAAACAATTGCAATTCAACAAATGTTTTTCCACAATTTAAAAAAAAATTAAATACAAAAGTTTTTTCAACCGATATGAAAATGCACACAACTCAGTGACGCTTTTGTACGCTAATTTTACAAAAAAATAGACTAGCCCACATGGAAAATACCCCGAACTGTCTGTCAGAGGAAAAAATAAACAAATTAGAATTATACAACCTGGCTAGTCTTTAGATCAAATCTGCATAGGCTTTGTCTCCCACCATGGCCTCTGTGTTGGATGACCTTGTCCTAGGGTTGTCCTCCATGCGCTCCCACCTCCTGGGTCTCCACTTCCATCGAGTCCGTTGAAGTTGATATGCTCCTGTTGAGGCGTCGTTTTCCTTTCTGAGAACTGGAACTTGGCTGTTGTCCACTTGACGTCGGCTCCGAAGATTGTATGGACAGCTCCTTTCCTGATGAGGTCTGTTGTACTTGAATCTGTGGGATGGTCCTGGAACTGCTCTTTCAGAACTATTTTCTTCCCCCTTTCTATACCGCTTTCTGGAGTGACGAGAGGGCATTGACGAGGAAATCTTTCTTTTTTTTCGGCATACCTGGTCCTCTGGTCTCTTCTTCTTTTGTATGTTTTCTCTCCAAGAGTCTGGCCTTCCTCTTTTCTCTCTTTCAGTCCAGAAAGGTCTTTTTTTCCTGAAATTATACACGCCACCCCCCGAAGAAACAGCAGATTCCGTCCGTCCACGTTTTTTTCTCACCTCCACTCCATTGCGTCTATTCGCAACTATATCTCTACTACCATTTAAATTTCCTGATTTCGATCCTTTACGACAACCCCCATCACTCTCCGATTGAATCAATCTGGATTGCCCATCATCCGACCTGACTGATGTCACTGCACCATGATCGCTACTATTGTCACTTTCCGACTCGGCAGCACTGTCTTCTCTTTGATGGTAAATTCTCACCTGGTCAACATTAACCGTTATTCTTTTACCAAATTTTAATATTACTAAATTATTATTATTTTGTACACTCAGAACTTTATATGGGCCCTCAAACTTTGGCATAAATTTACCTACTATTTTCTTACATTTCGAACTTAACGGGTGAGTTTGAACTAATACTAGATCATCAACTTTCACATTATTTTCACGCCTCTTTTAATTATAATATTTCGCCCACTTCTCTTGCTGGCGCTTTGTATGAATTCTAGCCTCCTCAAACAACCTTTATATGTTCCCACAAACTAAATCTGATCCATCAGTTACCATAACTAAATTCTGAAAAGGGGTGCTTAAATTTCCACCTAAAAATAATTCCGCTGGTGTTTTACCCGTTGTCTCATGTACTGCTGTACTAATAGCGTAACCGAACTCCTGCAGAAATTGATCCCAGTTAGTGTGATTATCCGCGACAAAACTCGAAATCATTTTTAAAAGAGTGCGATTAACTCTTTCTGTTTGATTAGCTTGTGGACGATATACCACAATTTTAACGTGTTTTATGTTCAACCTGCGACATACTTGCTCAAAAACTTCGGATATCATTTGGGGGCCGTTATCGGTGATTAACTTTACAGGAGCTCCATAACGCGCAATATAATTCTCAAAAAATGCATTGGCAATTGCTTTAGCCGAAGCTTTCCTTAAGGGAACTATTTCAACCAATTTAGAAAAATTATCTATAATTACTAAAATAAATCTATAGCGTTCTGGACTAGTTGCAGGGTATGGGCCTAACATATCTAAAGATACGATTTCATTCGGAAAATTCGTCACGATCGGAATTAATTGACCAGCTGGTAATCCGTTTTTATAATTGACTTTTTGGCATTGGTCGCAGGTTGCTACATATTTATAAATGTATTTCCTCATGTACGGGAAATAACACGCGTCTTTTAATTTTAAGTAGGTTTTCTTTTTGCCTAAATGGCCTGCCATCGGCGAATCATGGAATTCTCGCATAACATCTTTACGTAATGTTTTAGGTATAAATACCCTTAATTCACCTAGTGTGGTTGTATATTTTGCATAATATAGCAATCCATCAACGCTTTTAAAGTCACGGGACCAATTTCTACAGATTGATTCCTTAATGGAACTATCGTCCGGATTTTCCAAATACTTCATGATGTGACCTAGCTCCGGGTCATTTCTCTGTTCCTCTCTCAACTGTCCTCTAGACGATAATACTAACGATCTAATCACCACACAAGACACCTTTGGTTCTTCATTACTTTCTAACGGGTTTCTAGACAACATATCAGCCACTAAATTTTGCGTACCTGGGCGATGTTCCCATTCTACATTAAAATTTGCCAACTTACGCGTCCACCTTATCATTCTAGAAGACAAATTCTTTCCATTCGTTAATTTGGTAAGTGCATCATGGTCTGTTATCACTTTAACCGGCAAGGATCCGAAATACGTGCGATATTTATTTAATGCCCATATGACAGCTAAACATTCACGTTCCGCCACAGTATAATTCCTTTCTGCTCGGTTTAAAGTTCTCGAGGCAAACGCCATAGGCCTATTATTCTGTGTCAATACTGCTCCGACCCCCACGGAGCTCGCATCCGTATAGAGTTCCAAAGGTTGGGAAAAATCTGGTAATTGTAACACTGGAGCTTCTGTCAGTGCTTTCTTAATACGAACAAAGGCTTCCTGCACTAATTCCGACCAACGGAACTTAGAGTATTTTCGTTTTAAATTATATAAGGGCTCACACATGTCTGCGTATTTTTTAATAAACTTTTGATACCAACCCGTCATTCCTAAAAATTTTGCTATTTGTTTTGCAGTTTTCGGAGGTTTCATTTCAATAATTGCTTTTACCTTCTCCTCATCTGTTTTAACTCCTTCTTTATTAATAACTAAACCCAAATAACGTAATTGTTCCCTCGCGAAATGACATTTCTCTTGATTCAACGTCAAACCAGCCTCCTGCAACAATCTGAATACTTCCCGTAAGTGTTCTACATGGCTTTCAAAAGATGGAGACGAAATAATCACGTCATCCATATAACAGTGGGCAAAAGGCCCGAGGACTGGCTTGAGGATCATCTCTATGGCCCTTTGAAAATTTGGAGCTGCCCCCGAAAGGCCAAATAGCATGCGAGTAAATGCAAAAGTACCATTTTTTGTAACAAACGCCGTCTTATTAACATCTTTGGGGTCTACTGCCATCTAAAAATATCCGCTGCGTAAATCAAGTGAGGACATAATTTCGGTGTGTGGAATATTAGTGATCAAATCATCAATTATTGGTAGCGGATATCTCGTGATCGCATTTAATTTCCTATAATCTTTTGCAAACCAATAAGCTTCTGGGTCATCTAAAGACAACCCGTTTTTCTTCCGACATAAAACAACTGGAGATGCGTAGGGCGATGTTGTTGGAACTATTGTTCCATCATTTAACATTTTCTGAACATGGTAGTCGATTATACCCTGTTTGACCCTGTCATAGCGATAAGGTCTCGAAAAAACAGGAGAATTATCACCCGTGTCAATTTTATGACAAAATACATGTGTCAGACCAGGCTTAAGTGAAAACAACCCATGAAATTCCTTAAACAAAATCTGCAATTCCTGTTTTTTTTTTTTAATTTAACTTAGTGTTAGATAAATCTATTTGAACCGGTTCGTCCGAAATTGCCACTTTTTCCATTTGTGAATCCGGAATGATTAACGATTTTGACAAGAAGTCCAAACTAATCTTTGCACGTGACATAAAATCAATACCTAGGATGCATGGATATTGCATCTCAGCAATCACTTGAAATTTCAACAACTTCGAAAATTCTCTTATTTTAAATCTTAGCTCAACTGTGCCTAAATTTCTGCATTGTGACCCTTGAGCTGTCACTACTTCAGCTAACGATTTTTAATAGGTAGAAAGAAAAATATGACCGGTACGTTTTTTCTGAAATAAAATGACTTTTCCGCACCTGTATCCCAGAGGCGCTTTTAGAAATGTATCATGCAAAAGAATCGGCACATACGGAAGTTCAACTGGTGATAATCGCAATAAATTAATTTTAATTCTAATAGGAGGATTTGACTTAACTAGCGATCGTTTACCTCCCGCAACACGATCGCTTAGAAGTTTAAATTGGCATTTCTTTGCCTTTCGCTGTTGCAATCAACACGCCTCCAATTCTGCTTTGCTGAATCCTCATTAGGACCCTTCCTAACCACCATCCTACGGTTCTGATACCGGTCTGTTCTCTGATTTGGCTGATTGTAGCGATTTCCTCCCTCGAATCCTTGATTTTGATAATTACGACGAGAAAAATTATTCGCACCCCTGCCTAGTCCTCTTTGATCATTTTGACTATTCCGACCCCAGTATCTCTCCAATTTCTATTATTCCTTCTTTCCTCAGGATTCCTACTCACATCCCAACTTCGACTAGCAAAATTATTACTCGAACCCTGGTTTTCCCTGCAGCTATGACGTTCCTCATACCGGTCTACCAACTCTATCAATTGAGCTTTCGTTGTGGGGTTTCGAACTTCTGAATAATCCATTAGTTGGGTTCTAGTCGCATTACTATGTGATCGATCAATTTATCTCATCATAATTCAAATCCAAAGTTTTATGTATTTTTAATAGCTGAAAAATAAAGTCTGACGGGCTTGACCTCTCGTTTTTTGATGAAAAAAACTGAGCTTCTAGCTCTGATTTATTCCGTATTACCGGAAAACTATCTGACAATTTCTTTTTAAGTGTTGCAAATGCAGTGCTTCTCATTTACACACTCGAACCCTATCACCTCAACCAGTCTAACGCTCTCCCAATAAATGACTTTTAAATACGCACATGATAGATTCGCCGGTATTTCATAGTAGGCTATATGTTATCGATATTAGAAATAAACTCAGACACATTTTCTTTACCCGAAAAAATAATTCCGGCAAAACTCTAAATCCTGCACCTGCTCTTAATTCCGGTATTTCGTTTGGGCGCCAGTGTCGTAGTCTCTCACTACCTCTATGATTATTAACTCCCCTTTGCACATTATCAAATTCGGGTATGTTGGATTCATAATTAACAACTACTAAATAATAAATCAATATCATTTATAATCTTCTTAATAGATAAACACACAATATTAATCAAACCTTTAAGAACAACAAATTACAAGGAGTGAGATAAGAATCAATTATGAACGACGGAACACTAACTGAGACTACGGAGAATAACGCATACAATCAAACTACGCATTTAAATCAATTTATGAAAACACAGACCTGATATCTTTTTAAGGCAGGATCTTTAATATTTGAAGGATCTATAGAGTGGCTTCAATCCTTGATATCTTCAGTTACGTCCGAACCGAATTAATGAATCTTTTCAATAATCTTCCTCAGCTAACAAAACTTCACTTAGTTAAACTAATCTCCTAGAATCACCTCTTAATCAATCTGTAGTTAACTCCTCTATCAAACACGTAGTCATCCTCATCTCTTCATTTCATTTCTCCCTTTTATATCTTTTCGAACTCGCTAAACCCGAAACTATCTTGTTTGCATAAGTCACACTTTTAGCTCTCAGCGGGATTGGTTAAAATAAATACAATCTTAAAGATTTGAGAGAAGGTTAGTGAAACGCGTAAGCACCCGTCACAA
>BMAO01016723.1:0-17659 GCA_019973975.1 Trichonephila clavata
AAATTTTTATTGCAATAACTTTTGATCTAATTGAAATTTTGAAAAGCGCTACATGTATTCGCGATCAGCGTCGGACTTTACATAGAAAAGAGTTTGGTTGGAATAGGAGTTAGAATTTTTTCCCTGTTCATGACGTCTCCCTGCCAAATATCCAAAAATGTGAAATTTTTATTGCAATAACTTTTGATCTAATTGAAATTTTGAAAAGCGCTACATGTATTCGCGATCAGCGTCGGACTTTACATCAGAAAATAGAGTTTGGTTGGAATAGGAGTTAGAAATTTTTTCCCTGTTCATGACGTCTCCCTGCCAAATATCCAAAAATGTGAAATTTTTATTGCAATAACTTTTGATCTAATTGAAATTTTGAAAAGAGCTACATGTATTCGTGATCAGCGTCGGACTTTACAGAAAATGAGTTTGGTTGGAATAGGAGTTAGAAATTTTTCCCTGTTCATGACGTCTCCCTGCCAAATATCCAAAAAATGTGAAATTTTTATTGCAATAACTTTTGATCTAATTGAAATTTTGAAAAGCGCTACATGTATTCGCGATCAGCCGTCGGATTTTACATCAGAAAATAGAGTTTGGTTGGAATAGGAGTTAGAAATTTTTTCCCTGTTCATGACGTTCCCTGCCAAATATCCAAGAAAATGTGAAAATTTTTATTGCAATAACTTTTGATCTAATTGAAATTTTGAAAAGCGCTACATGTATTCGCGATCAGCGTCGGATTTTACATCAGAAAATAGAGTTTGGTTGGAATAGGAGTTAGAAATTTTTTCCCTGTTCATGACGTCTCCCTGCCAAATATCCAAAAATGTGAACATTTTTATTGCAATAACTTTTGATCTATTGAAATTTTGAAAAGCGCTACATGTATTCGTGATCAGCGTCGGACTTTACATCAGAAATAGAGTTTGGTTGGAATAGGAGTTAGAAATTTTTTCCCTGTTCATGAGTCTCCCTGCCAAATATCCAAAAAATGTGAAATTTTTATTGCAATAACTTTTGATCTAATTGAAATTTTGAAAAGAGCTACATGTATTCGCGATCAGCGTCGGACTTTACATAAGAAAATTGAGTTTGGTTGGAATAGGAGTTAGAAATTTTTTCCCTGTTCATGACGTCTCCCTGCCAAATATCCAAAAAATGTGAAAATTTTTATTGCAATAACTTTTGATCTAATTGAAATTTTGAAAAGCGCTACATGTATTCGCGATCAGCGTCGGACTTTACATCAGAAAATAGAGTTTGGTTGGAATAGGAGTTAGAAATTTTTTCCCTGTTCATGACGTCTCCCCTGCAAATATCCAAAAAATGTGAAAATTTTTATTGCAATAACTTTTGATCTAATTGAAATTTTGAAAAGCGCTACATGTATTCGCGATCAGCGTCGGATTTTACATAGAAAATAGAGTTTGGTTGGAATAGGAGTTAGAAATTTTTTCCCTGTTCATGACGTCTCCCCTGCCAAATATCCAAAAAATGTGAAAATTTTTATTGCAATAACTTTTGATCTAATTGAAATTTTGAAAAGCGCTACATGTATTCGTGATCAGCGTCGGACTTTACATCAGAAAATAGAGTTTGGTTGGAATAGGAGTTAGAAATTTTTTCCTGTTCATGACGTCTCCCCTGCCAAATATCCAAAAATGTGAAAATTTTTATTGCAATAACTTTTGATCTAATTGAAATTTTGAAAAGCGCTACATGTATTCGTGATCAGCGTCGGATTTTACATCAGAAAATGAGTTTGGTTGGAATAGGAGTTAGAAATTTTTTCCTGTTCATGACGTCTCCCTGCCAAATATCCAAAAATGTGAAAATTTTTATTGCAATAACTTTTGATCTAATTGAAATTTTGAAAAGCGCTACATGTATTCGCGATCAGCGTCGGATTTTACATCAGAAAATAGAGTTTGGTTGGAATAGGAGTTAGAAATTTTTTCCCTGTTCATGACGTCTCCCCTGCCAAATATCCAAAAAATGTGAAAATTTTTATTGCAATAACTTTTGATCTAATTGAAATTTTGAAAAGCGCTACATGTATTCGCGATCAGCGTCGGATTTTACATCAGAAAATAGAGTTTGGTTGGAATAGGAGTTAGAAATTTTTTCCCTGTTCATGACGTCTCCCCTGCCAAATATCCAAAAATGTGAAAATTTTTATTGCAATAACTTTTGATCTAATTGAAATTTTGAAAAGCGCTACATGTATTCGCGATCAGCGTCGGACTTTACATCAGAAAATAGAGTTTGGTTGGAATAGGAGTTAGAAATTTTTTCCCTGTTCATGACGTCTCCCTGCCAAATATCCAAAAAATGTGAAAATTTTTATTGCAATAACTTTTGATCTAATTGAAATTTTTGAAAAGCGCTACATGTATTCGCGATCAGCGTCGGATTTTACATCAGAAAATAGAGTTTGGTTGGAATAGGAGTTAGAAATTTTTTCCCTGTTCATGACGTCTCCCTGCCAAATATCCAAAAAATGTGAAAATTTTTATTGCAATAACTTTTGATCTAATTGAAATTTTGAAAAGCGCTACATGTATTCGCGATCAGCGTCGGACTTTACATCAGAAAATAGAGTTTGGTTGGAATAGGAGTTAGAAATTTTTTCCCTGTTCATGACGTCTCCCCTGCCAAATATCCAAAAATGTGAAAATTTTATTGCAATAACTTTTGATCTAATTGAAATTTTGAAAAGCGCTACATGTATTCGTGATCAGCGTCGGACTTTACATCAGAAAATAGAGTTTGGTTGGAATAGGAGTTAGAAATTTTTTCCCTGTTCATGACGTCTCCCCTGCCAAATATCCAAAAATGTGAAAATTTTTATTGCAATAACTTTTGATCTAATTGAAATTTTGAAAAGCGCTACATGTATTCGCGATCAGCGTCGGATTTTACATCAGAAAATAGAGTTTGGTTGGAATAGGAGTTAGAAATTTTTTCCCTGTTCATGACGTCTCCCCTGCCAAATATCCAAAAATGTGAAAATTTTTATTGCAATAACTTTTGATCTAATTGAAATTTTGAAAAGCGCTACATGTATTCGTGATCAGCGTCGGAATTTACATCAGAAAATAGAGTTTGGTTGGAATAGGAGTTAGAAATTTTTTCCCTGTTCATGACGTCTCCCCTGCCAAATATCCAAAAAATGTGAAAATTTTTATTGCAATAACTTTTGATCTAATTGAAATTTTGAAAAGCGCTACATGTATTCGCGATCAGCGTCGGACTTTACATCAGAAAATAGAGTTTGGTTGGAATAGGAGTTAGAAATTTTTTCCTGTTCATGACGTCTCCCTGCCAAATATCCAAGAAATGTGAAAATTTTTATTGCAATAACTTTTGATCTAATTGAAATTTTGAAAAGCGCTACATGTATTCGCGATCAGCGTCGGATTTTACATCAGAAAATAGAGTTTGGTTGGAATAGGAGTTAGAAATTTTTTCCCTGTTCATGACGTCTCCCTGCCAAATATCCAAAAATGTGAAAATTTTTATTGCAATAACTTTTGATCTAATTGAAATTTTGAAAAGCGCTACATGTATTCGCGATCAGCGTCGGACTTTACATCAGAAAATAGAGTTTGGTTGGAATAGGAGTTAGAAATTTTTTCCCTGTTCATGACGTCTCCCCTGCCAAATATCCAAAAATGTGAAAATTTTTATTGCAATAACTTTTGATCTAATTGAAATTTTGAAAAGCGCTACATGTATTCGCGATCAGCGTCGGATTTTACATCAGAAAATAGAGTTTGGTTGGAATAGGAGTTAGAAATTTTTTCCCTGTTCATGACGTCTCCCCTGCCAAATATCCAAAAAATGTGAAAATTTTTATTGCAATAACTTTTGATCTAATTGAAATTTTGAAAAGCGCTACATGTATTCGTGATCAGCGTCGGACTTTACATCAGAAAATAGAGTTTGGTTGGAATAGGAGTTAGAAATTTTTTCCCTGTTCATGACGTCTCCCTGCCAAATATCCAAAAAATGTGAAAATTTTTATTGCAATAACTTTTGATCTAATTGAAATTTTGAAAAGCGCTACATGTATTCGTGATCAGCGTCGGACTTTACATCAGAAAATAGAGTTTGGTTGGAATAGGAGTTAGAAATTTTTTCCCTGTTCATGACGTCTCCCCTGCCAAATATCCAAAAATGTGAAAATTTTTATTGCAATAACTTTTGATCTAATTGAAATTTTGAAAAGCGCTACATGTATTCGTGATCAGCGTCGGATTTTACATCAGAAAATAGAGTTTGGTTGGAATAGGAGTTAGAAATTTTTTCCCTGTTCATGACGTCTCCCTGCCAAATATCCAAAAATGTGAAAATTTTTATTGCAATAACTTTTGATCTAATTGAAATTTTGAAAAGCGCTACATGTATTCGCGATCAGCGTCGGACTTTACATCAGAAAATAGAGTTTGGTTGGAATAGGAGTTAGAAATTTTTTCCCTGTTCATGACGTCTCCCCTGCCAAATATCCAAAAAATGTGAAAATTTTTATTGCAATAACTTTTGATCTAATTGAAATTTTGAAAAGCGCTACATGTATTCGCGATCAGCGTCGGACTTTACATCAGAAAATAGAGTTTGGTTGGAATAGGAGTTTAGAAATTTTTTCCCTGTTCATGACGTCTCCCTGCCAAATATCCAAAAATGTGAAAATTTTTATTGCAATAACTTTTGATCTAATTGAAATTTTGAAAAGTGCTACATGTATTCGTGATCAGCGTCGGACTTTACATCAGAAAATAGAGTTTGGTTGGAATAGGAGTTAGAAATTTTTTCCTGTTCATGACGTCTCCCTGCCAAATATCCAAAAATGTGAAAATTTTTATTGCAATAACTTTTGATCTAATTGAAATTTTGAAAAGCGCTACATGTATTCGCGATCAGCGTCGGATTTTACATCAGAAAATAGAGTTTGGTTGGAATAGGAGTTAGAAATTTTTCCCTGTTCATGACGTCTCCCCTGCCAAATATCCAAAAAATGTGAAAATTTTTATTGCAATAACTTTTGATCTAATTGAAATTTTGAAAAGCGCTACATGTATTCGCGATCAGCGTCGGACTTTACATCAGAAAATAGAGTTTGGTTGGAATAGGAGTTAGAAATTTTTTCCCTGTTCATGACGTCTCCCCTGCCAAATATCCAAAAATGTGAAAATTTTTATTGCAATAACTTTTGATCTAATTGAAATTTTGAAAAGCGCTACATGTATTCGCGATCAGCGTCGGATTTACATCAGAAAATAGAGTTTGGTTGGAATAGGAGTTAGAAATTTTTTCCCTGTTCATGACGTCTCCCTGCCAAATATCCAAAAAATGTGAAAATTTTTTATTGCAATAACTTTTGATCTAATTGAAATTTTGAAAAGCGCTACATGTATTCGCGATCAGCGTCGGATTTTACATCAGAAAATAGAGTTTGGTTGGAATAGGAGTTAGAAATTTTTTCCCTGTTCATGACGTCTCCCCTGCCAAATATCCAAAAAATGTGAAAATTTTTATTGCAATAACTTTTGATCTAATTGAAATTTTGAAAAGCGCTACATGTATTCGCGATCAGCGTCGGATTTTACATCAGAAAATAGAGTTTGGTTGGAATAGGAGTTAGAAATTTTTTCCCTGTTCATGACGTCTCCCCTGCCAAATATCCAAGAAATGTGAAAATTTTTATTGCAATAACTTTTGATCTAATTGAAATTTTGAAAAGCGCTACATGTATTCGCGATCAGCGTCGGATTTTACATCAGAAAATAGAGTTTGGTTGGAATAGGAGTTAGAAATTTTTTCCCTGTTCATGACGTCTCCCTGCCAAATATCCAAAAAATGTGAAAATTTTTATTGCAATAACTTTTGATCTAATTGAAATTTTGAAAAGCGCTACATGTATTCGCGATCAGCGTCGGATTTTACATCAGAAAATAGAGTTTGGTTGGAATAGGAGTTAGAAATTTTTTCCCTGTTCATGACGTCTCCCCTGCCAAATATCCAAAAATGTGAAAATTTTTTATTGCAATAACTTTTGATCTAATTGAAATTTTGAAAAGCGCTACATGTATTCGCGATCAGCGTCGGACTTTACATCAGAAAATAGAGTTTGGTTGGAATAGGAGTTAGAAATTTTTTCCCTGTTCATGACGTCTCCCCTGCCAAATATCCAAAAAATGTGAAAATTTTTATTGCAATAACTTTTGATCTAATTGAAATTTTGAAAAGCGCTACATGTATTCGCGATCAGCGTCGGACTTTACATCAGAAAATAGAGTTTGGTTGGAATAGGAGTTAGAAATTTTTTCCCTGTTCATGACGTCTCCCTGCCAAATATCCAAAAAATGTGAAAATTTTTATTGCAATAACTTTTGATCTAATTGAAATTTTGAAAAGCGCTACATGTATTCGCGATCAGCGTCGGATTTTACATCAGAAAATAGAGTTTGGTTGGAATAGGAGTTAGAAATTTTTTCCCTGTTCATGACGTCTCCCCTGCCAAATATCCAAAAATGTGAAAATTTTTATTGCAATAACTTTTGATCTAATTGAAATTTTGAAAAGCGCTACATGTATTCGCGATCAGCGTCGGATTTTACATCAGAAAATAGAGTTTGGTTGGAATAGGAGTTAGAAATTTTTTCCCTGTTCATGACGTCTCCCCTGCCAAATATCCAAAAAATGTGAAAATTTTTATTGCAATAACTTTTGATCTAATTGAAATTTTGAAAAGCGCTACATGTATTCGCGATCAGCGTCGGACTTTACATCAGAAAATAGAGTTTGGTTGGAATAGGAGTTAGAAATTTTTTCCCTGTTCATGACGTCTCCCCTGCCAAATATCCAAAAAATGTGAAAATTTTTATTGCAATAACTTTTGATCTAATTGAAATTTTGAAAAGCGCTACATGTATTCGCGATCAGCGTCGGACTTTTACATCAGAAAATAGAGTTTGGTTGGAATAGGAGTTAGAAATTTTTTCCCTGTTCATGACGTCTCCCCTGCCAAATATCCAAAAAATGTGAAAATTTTTATTGCAATAACTTTTGATCTAATTGAAATTTTGAAAAGCGCTACATGTATTCGCGATCAGCGTCGGACTTTACATCAGAAAATAGAGTTTGGTTGGAATAGGAGTTAGAAATTTTTTCCCTGTTCATGACGTCTCCCCTGCCAAATATCCAAAAATGTGAAAATTTTTATTGCAATAACTTTTGATCTAATTGAAATTTTGAAAAGCGCTACATGTATTCGCGATCAGCGTCGGATTTTACATCAGAAAATAGAGTTTGGTTGGAATAGGAGTTAGAAATTTTTTCCCTGTTCATGACGTCTCCCCTGCCAAATATCCAAAAAATGTGAAAATTTTTATTGCAATAACTTTTGATCTAATTGAAATTTTGAAAAGCGCTACATGTATTCGCGATCAGCGTCGGACTTTACATCAGAAAATAGAGTTTGGTTGGAATAGGAGTTAGAAATTTTTTCCCTGTTCATGACGTCTCCCTGCCAAATATCCAAAAATGTGAAAATTTTTATTGCAATAACTTTTGATCTAATTGAAATTTTGAAAAGCGCTACATGTATTCGCGATCAGCGTCGGATTTTACATCAGAAAATAGAGTTTGGTTGGAATAGGAGTTAGAAATTTTTTCCCTGTTCATGACGTCTCCCCTGCCAAATATCCAAAAAATGTGAAAATTTTTATTGCAATAACTTTTGATCTAATTGAAATTTTGAAAAGCGCTACATGTATTCGCGATCAGCGTCGGACTTTACATCAGAAAATAGAGTTTGGTTGGAATAGGAGTTAGAAATTTTTTCCCTGTTCATGACGTCTCCCTGCCAAATATCCAAAAATGTGAAAATTTTTATTGCAATAACTTTTGATCTAATTGAAATTTTGAAAAGCGCTACATGTATTCGCGATCAGCGTCGGATTTTACATCAGAAAATAGAGTTTGGTTGGAATAGGAGTTAGAAATTTTTTCCCTGTTCATGACGTCTCCCCTGCCAAATATCCAAGAAATGTGAAAATTTTTATTGCAATAACTTTTGATCTAATTGAAATTTTGAAAAGCGCTACATGTATTCGCGATCAGCGTCGGACTTTACATCAGAAAATAGAGTTTGGTTGGAATAGGAGTTAGAAATTTTTTCCCTGTTCATGACGTCTCCCCTGCCAAATATCCAAAAAATGTGAAAATTTTTATTGCAATAACTTTTGATCTAATTGAAATTTTGAAAAGCGCTACATGTATTCGCGATCAGCGTCGGATTTTACATCAGAAAATAGAGTTTGGTTGGAATAGGAGTTAGAAATTTTTTCCCTGTTCATGACGTCTCCCCTGCCAAATATCCAAAAAATGTGAAAATTTTTATTGCAATAACTTTTGATCTAATTGAAATTTTGAAAAGCGCTACATGTATTCGCGATCAGCGTCGGATTTTACATCAGAAAATAGAGTTTGGTTGGAATAGGAGTTAGAAATTTTTTCCCTGTTCATGACGTCTCCCCTGCCAAATATCCAAAAAATGTGAAAATTTTTATTGCAATAACTTTTGATCTAATTGAAATTTTGAAAAGCGCTACATGTATTCGCGATCAGCGTCGGACTTTTACATCAGAAAATAGAGTTTGGTTGGAATAGGAGTTAGAAATTTTTTCCCTGTTCATGACGTCTCCCCTGCCAAATATCCAAAAAATGTGAAAATTTTTATTGCAATAACTTTTGATCTAATTGAAATTTTGAAAAGCGCTACATGTATTCGCGATCAGCGTCGGACTTTACATCAGAAAATAGAGTTTGGTTGGAATAGGAGTTAGAAATTTTTTCCCTGTTCATGACGTCTCCCCTGCCAAATATCCAAAAAATGTGAAAATTTTTATTGCAATAACTTTTGATCTAATTGAAATTTTGAAAAGCGCTACATGTATTCGTGATCAGCGTCGGACTTTACATCAGAAAATAGAGTTTGGTTGGAATAGGAGTTAGAAATTTTTTCCCTGTTCATGACGTCTCCCCTGCCAAATATCCAAAAAATGTGAAAATTTTTATTGCAATAACTTTTGATCTAATTGAAATTTTGAAAAGCGCTACATGTATTCGTGATCAGCGTCGGAATTTACATCAGAAAATAGAGTTTGGTTGGAATAGGAGTTAGAAATTTTTTCCCTGTTCATGACGTCTCCCCTGCCAAATATCCAAAAAATGTGAAAATTTTTATTGCAATAACTTTTGATCTAATTGAAATTTTGAAAAGCGCTACATGTATTCGCGATCAGCGTCGGACTTTACATCAGAAAATAGAGTTTGGTTGGAATAGGAGTTAGAAATTTTTTCCCTGTTCATGACGTCTCCCCTGCCAAATATCCAAAAAATGTGAAAATTTTTATTGCAATAACTTTTGATCTAATTGAAATTTTGAAAAGCGCTACATGTATTCGCGATCAGCGTCGGATTTTACATCAGAAAATAGAGTTTGGTTGGAATAGGAGTTAGAAATTTTTTCCCTGTTCATGACGTCTCCCTGCCAAATATCCAAAAATGTGAAAATTTTTATTGCAATAACTTTTGATCTAATTGAAATTTTGAAAAGCGCTACATGTATTCGCGATCAGCGTCGGACTTTACATCAGAAAATAGAGTTTGGTTGGAATAGGAGTTAGAAATTTTTTCCCTGTTCATGACGTCTCCCCTGCCAAATATCCAAAAAATGTGAAAATTTTTATTGCAATAACTTTTGATCTAATTGAAATTTTGAAAAGCGCTACATGTATTCGCGATCAGCGTCGGACTTTACATCAGAAAATAGAGTTTGGTTGGAATAGGAGTTAGAAATTTTTTCCCTGTTCATGACGTCTCCCCTGCCAAATATCCAAAAAATGTGAAAATTTTTATTGCAATAACTTTTGATCTAATTGAAATTTTGAAAAGCGCTACATGTATTCGCGATCAGCGTCGGACTTTACATCAGAAAATAGAGTTTGGTTGGAATAGGAGTTAGAAATTTTTTCCCTGTTCATGACGTCTCCCCTGCCAAATATCCAAAAAATGTGAAAATTTTTATTGCAATAACTTTTGATCTAATTGAAATTTTGAAAAGCGCTACATGTATTCGCGATCAGCGTCGGATTTACATCAGAAAATAGAGTTTGGTTGGAATAGGAGTTAGAAATTTTTTCCCTGTTCATGACGTCTCCCCTGCCAAATATCCAAAAAATGTGAAAATTTTTATTGCAATAACTTTTGATCTAATTGAAATTTTGAAAAGCGCTACATGTATTCGCGATCAGCGTCGGATTTTACATCAGAAAATAGAGTTTGGTTGGAATAGGAGTTAGAAATTTTTTCCCTGTTCATGACGTCTCCCCTGCCAAATATCCAAAAAATGTGAAAATTTTTATTGCAATAACTTTTGATCTAATTGAAATTTTGAAAAGCGCTACATGTATTCGCGATCAGCGTCGGATTTTACATCAGAAAATAGAGTTTGGTTGGAATAGGAGTTAGAAATTTTTTCCCTGTTCATGACGTCTCCCCTGCCAAATATCCAAAAAATGTGAAAATTTTTATTGCAATAACTTTTGATCTAATTGAAATTTTGAAAAGCGCTACATGTATTCGCGATCAGCGTCGGACTTTACATCAGAAAATAGAGTTTGGTTGGAATAGGAGTTAGAAATTTTTTCCCTGTTCATGACGTCTCCCTGCCAAATATCCAAAAAATGTGAAAATTTTTATTGCAATAACTTTTGATCTAATTGAAATTTTGAAAAGCGCTACATGTATTCGCGATCAGCGTCGGACTTTACATCAGAAAATAGAGTTTGGTTGGAATAGGAGTTAGAAATTTTTTCCCTGTTCATGACGTCTCCCCTGCCAAATATCCAAAAATGTGAAAATTTTTATTGCAATAACTTTTGATCTAATTGAAATTTTGAAAAGCGCTACATGTATTCGCGATCAGCGTCGGATTTTACATCAGAAAATAGAGTTTGGTTGGAATAGGAGTTAGAAATTTTTCCCTGTTCATGACGTCTCCCCTGCCAAATATCCAAAAAATGTGAAAATTTTTATTGCAATAACTTTTGATCTAATTGAAATTTTGAAAAGCGCTACATGTATTCGTGATCAGCGTCGGACTTTACATCAGAAAATAGAGTTTGGTTGGAATAGGAGTTAGAAATTTTTTCCCTGTTCATGACGTCTCCCCTGCCAAATATCCAAAAAATGTGAAAATTTTTATTGCAATAACTTTTGATCTAATTGAAATTTTGAAAAGCGCTACATGTATTCGCGATCAGCGTCGGACTTTACATCAGAAAATAGAGTTTGGTTGGAATAGGAGTTAGAAATTTTTTCCCTGTTCATGACGTCTCCCCTGCCAAATATCCAAAAAATGTGAAAATTTTTATTGCAATAACTTTTGATCTAATTGAAATTTTGAAAAGCGCTACATGTATTCGCGATCAGCGTCGGACTTTACATCAGAAAATAGAGTTTGGTTGGAATAGGAGTTAGAAATTTTTTCCCTGTTCATGACGTCTCCCTGCCAAATATCCAAAAAATGTGAAAATTTTTATTGCAATAACTTTTGATCTAATTGAAATTTTGAAAAGCGCTACATGTATTCGCGATCAGCGTCGGACTTTACATCAGAAAATAGAGTTTGGTTGGAATAGGAGTTAGAAATTTTTTCCCTGTTCATGACGTCTCCCCTGCCAAATATCCAAAAAATGTGAAAATTTTTATTGCAATAACTTTTGATCTAATTGAAATTTTGAAAAGCGCTACATGTATTCGCGATCAGCGTCGGACTTTACATCAGAAAATAGAGTTTGGTTGGAATAGGAGTTAGAAATTTTTTCCCTGTTCATGACGTCTCCCTGCCAAATATCCAAGAAATGTGAAAATTTTTATTGCAATAACTTTTGATCTAATTGAAATTTTGAAAAGCGCTACATGTATTCGCGATCAGCGTCGGATTTTACATCAGAAAATAGAGTTTGGTTGGAATAGGAGTTAGAAATTTTTTCCCTGTTCATGACGTCTCCCCTGCCAAATATCCAAAAAATGTGAAAATTTCTTATTGCAATAACTTTTGATCTAATTGAAATTTTGAAAAGCGCTACATGTATTCGCGATCAGCGTCGGATTTTACATCAGAAAATAGAGTTTGGTTGGAATAGGAGTTAGAAATTTTTTCCCTGTTCATGACGTCTCCCCTGCCAAATATCCAAAAAATGTGAAAATTTTTATTGCAATAACTTTTGATCTAATTGAAATTTTGAAAAGCGCTACATGTATTCGCGATCAGCGTCGGACTTTACATCAGAAAATAGAGTTTGGTTGGAATAGGAGTTAGAAATTTTTTCCCTGTTCATGACGTCTCCCCTGCCAAATATCCAAGAAATGTGAAAATTTTTATTGCAATAACTTTTGATCTAATTGAAATTTTGAAAAGCGCTACATGTATTCGCGATCAGCGTCGGATTTTACATCAGAAAATAGAGTTTGGTTGGAATAGGAGTTAGAAATTTTTTCCCTGTTCATGACGTCTCCCCTGCCAAATATCCAAAAAATGTGAAAATTTTTATTGCAATAACTTTTGATCTAATTGAAATTTTGAAAAGCGCTACATGTATTCGCGATCAGCGTCGGATTTTACATCAGAAAATAGAGTTTGGTTGGAATAGGAGTTAGAAATTTTTTCCCTGTTCATGACGTCTCCCCTGCCAAATATCCAAAAAATGTGAAAATTTTTATTGCAATAACTTTTGATCTAATTGAAATTTTGAAAAGCGCTACATGTATTCGCGATCAGCGTCGGATTTTACATCAGAAAATAGAGTTTGGTTGGAATAGGAGTTAGAAATTTTTTCCCTGTTCATGACGTCTCCCCTGCCAAATATCCAAAAAATGTGAAAATTTTTATTGCAATAACTTTTGATCTAATTGAAATTTTGAAAAGCGCTACATGTATTCGCGATCAGCGTCGGATTTTACATCAGAAAATAGAGTTTGGTTGGAATAGGAGTTAGAAATTTTTTCCCTGTTCATGACGTCTCCCCTGCCAAATATCCAAAAAATGTGAAAATTTTTTATTGCAATAACTTTTGATCTAATTGAAATTTTGAAAAGCGCTACATGTATTCGCGATCAGCGTCGGATTTTACATCAGAAAATAGAGTTTGGTTGGAATAGGAGTTAGAAATTTTTTCCCTGTTCATGACGTCTCCCCTGCCAAATATCCAAAAAATGTGAAAATTTTTATTGCAATAACTTTTGATCTAATTGAAATTTTGAAAAGCGCTACATGTATTCGCGATCAGCGTCGGACTTTACATCAGAAAATAGAGTTTGGTTGGAATAGGAGTTAGAAATTTTTTCCCTGTTCATGACGTCTCCCCTGCCAAATATCCAAAAAATGTGAAAATTTTTATTGCAATAACTTTTGATCTAATTGAAATTTTGAAAAGCGCTACATGTATTCGCGATCAGCGTCGGATTTTACATCAGAAAATAGAGTTTGGTTGGAATAGGAGTTAGAAATTTTTTCCCTGTTCATGACGTCTCCCCTGCCAAATATCCAAAAAATGTGAAAATTTTTATTGCAATAACTTTTGATCTAATTGAAATTTTGAAAAGCGCTACATGTATTCGCGATCAGCGTCGGATTTTACATCAGAAAATAGAGTTTGGTTGGAATAGGAGTTAGAAATTTTTTCCCTGTTCATGACGTCTCCCCTGCCAAATATCCAAAAAATGTGAAAATTTTTATTGCAATAACTTTTGATCTAATTGAAATTTTGAAAAGCGCTACATGTATTCGCGATCAGCGTCGGATTTTACATCAGAAAATAGAGTTTGGTTGGAATAGGAGTTAGAAATTTTTTCCCTGTTCATGACGTCTCCCCTGCCAAATATCCAAAAATGTGAAAATTTTTATTGCAATAACTTTTGATCTAATTGAAATTTTGAAAAGCGCTACATGTATTCGCGATCAGCGTCGGATTTTACATCAGAAAATAGAGTTTGGTTGGAATAGGAGTTAGAAATTTTTTCCCTGTTCATGACGTCTCCCCTGCCAAATATCCAAAAATGTGAAAATTTTTATTGCAATAACTTTTGATCTAATTGAAATTTTGAAAAGCGCTACATGTATTCGCGATCAGCGTCGGATTTTACATCAGAAAATAGAGTTTGGTTGGAATAGGAGTTAGAAATTTTTTCCCTGTTCATGACGTCTCCCCTGCCAAATATCCAAAAAATGTGAAAATTTTTATTGCAATAACTTTTGATCTAATTGAAATTTTGAAAAGCGCTACATGTATTCGCGATCAGCGTCGGATTTTACATCAGAAAATAGAGTTTGGTTGGAATAGGAGTTAGAAATTTTTTCCCTGTTCATGACGTCTCCCCTGCCAAATATCCAAAAAATGTGAAAATTTTTATTGCAATAACTTTTGATCTAATTGAAATTTTGAAAAGCGCTACATGTATTCGTGATCAGCGTCGGACTTTACATCAGAAAATAGAGTTTGGTTGGAATAGGAGTTAGAAATTTTTTCCCTGTTCATGACGTCTCCCCTGCCAAATATCCAAGAAATGTGAAAATTTCTTATTGCAATAACTTTTGATCTAATTGAAATTTTGAAAAGCGCTACATGTATTCGCGATCAGCGTCGGATTTTACATCAGAAAATAGAGTTTGGTTGGAATAGGAGTTAGAAATTTTTTCCCTGTTCATGACGTCTCCCCTGCCAAATATCCAAAAAATGTGAAAATTTTTATTGCAATAACTTTTGATCTAATTGAAATTTTGAAAAGCGCTACATGTATTCGCGATCAGCGTCGGATTTTACATCAGAAAATAGAGTTTGGTTGGAATAGGAGTTAGAAATTTTTTCCCTGTTCATGACGTCTCCCCTGCCAAATATCCAAAAAATGTGAAAATTTTTATTGCAATAACTTTTGATCTAATTGAAATTTTGAAAAGCGCTACATGTATTCGCGATCAGCGTCGGATTTTACATCAGAAAATAGAGTTTGGTTGGAATAGGAGTTAGAAATTTTTTCCCTGTTCATGACGTCTCCCCTGCCAAATATCCAAGAAATGTGAAAATTTCTTATTGCAATAACTTTTGATCTAATTGAAATTTTGAAAAGCGCTACATGTATTCGCGATCAGCGTCGGATTTTACATCAGAAAATAGAGTTTGGTTGGAATAGGAGTTAGAAATTTTTTCCCTGTTCATGACGTCTCCCCTGCCAAATATCCAAAAAATGTGAAAATTTTTATTGCAATAACTTTTGATCTAATTGAAATTTTGAAAAGCGCTACATGTATTCGCGATCAGCGTCGGATTTTACATCAGAAAATAGAGTTTGGTTGGAATAGGAGTTAGAAATTTTTTCCCTGTTCATGACGTCTCCCCTGCCAAATATCCAAAAAATGTGAAAATTTTTATTGCAATAACTTTTGATCTAATTGAAATTTTGAAAAGCGCTACATGTATTCGCGATCAGCGTCGGATTTTACATCAGAAAATAGAGTTTGGTTGGAATAGGAGTTAGAAATTTTTTCCCTGTTCATGACGTCTCCCCTGCCAAATATCCAAGAAATGTGAAAATTTTTATTGCAATAACTTTTGATCTAATTGAAATTTTGAAAAGCGCTACATGTATTCGCGATCAGCGTCGGATTTTACATCAGAAAATAGAGTTTGGTTGGAATAGGAGTTAGAAATTTTTTCCCTGTTCATGACGTCTCCCCTGCCAAATATCCAAAAATGTGAAAATTTTTATTGCAATAACTTTTGATCTAATTGAAATTTTGAAAAGCGCTACATGTATTCGCGATCAGCGTCGGATTTTACATCAGAAAATAGAGTTTGGTTGGAATAGGAGTTAGAAATTTTTTCCCTGTTCATGACGTCTCCCCTGCCAAATATCCAAAAAATGTGAAAATTTTTATTGCAATAACTTTTGATCTAATTGAAATTTTGAAAAGCGCTACATGTATTCGCGATCAGCGTCGGATTTTACATCAGAAAATAGAGTTTGGTTGGAATAGGAGTTAGAAATTTTTTCCCTGTTCATGACGTCTCCCCTGCCAAATATCCAAAAAATGTGAAAATTTTTATTGCAATAACTTTTGATCTAATTGAAATTTTGAAAAGCGCTACATGTATTCGCGATCAGCGTCGGATTTTACATCAGAAAATAGAGTTTGGTTGGAATAGGAGTTAGAAATTTTTTCCCTGTTCATGACGTCTCCCCTGCCAAATATCCAAAAAATGTGAAAATTTTTATTGCAATAACTTTTGATCTAATTGAAATTTTGAAAAGCGCTACATGTATTCGCGATCAGCGTCGGATTTTACATCAGAAAATAGAGTTTGGTTGGAATAGGAGTTAGAAATTTTTTCCCTGTTCATGACGTCTCCCCTGCCAAATATCCAAAAAATGTGAAAATTTTTATTGCAATAACTTTTGATCTAATTGAAATTTTGAAAAGCGCTACATGTATTCGCGATCAGCGTCGGATTTTACATCAGAAAATAGAGTTTGGTTGGAATAGGAGTTAGAAATTTTTTCCCTGTTCATGACGTCTCCCCTGCCAAATATCCAAAAAATGTGAAAATTTTTATTGCAATAACTTTTGATCTAATTGAAATTTTGAAAAGCGCTACATGTATTCGCGATCAGCGTCGGATTTTACATCAGAAAATAGAGTTTGGTTGGAATAGGAGTTAGAAATTTTTTCCCTGTTCATGACGTCTCCCCTGCCAAATATCCAAGAAATGTGAAAATTTCTTATTGCAATAACTTTTGATCTAATTGAAATTTTGAAAAGCGCTACATGTATTCGCGATCAGCGTCGGATTTTACATCAGAAAATAGAGTTTGGTTGGAATAGGAGTTAGAAATTTTTTCCCTGTTCATGACGTCTCCCCTGCCAAATATCCAAAAAATGTGAAAATTTTTATTGCAATAACTTTTGATCTAATTGAAATTTTGAAAAGCGCTACATGTATTCGCGATCAGCGTCGGATTTTACATCAGAAAATAGAGTTTGGTTGGAATAGGAGTTAGAAATTTTTCCCTGTTCATGACGTCTCCCCTGCCAAATATCCAAAAAATGTGAAAATTTTTATTGCAATAACTTTTGATCTAATTGAAATTTTGAAAAGGCTACATGTATTCGTGATCAGCGTCGGACTTTACATCAGAAAATAGAGTTTGGTTGGAATAGGAGTTAGAAATTTTTTCCCTGTTCATGACGTCTCCCCTGCCAAATATCCAAAAATGTGAAAATTTCTTATTGCAATAACTTTTGATCTAATTGAAATTTTGAAAAGCGCTACATGTATTCGCGATCAGCGTCGGATTTTACATCAGAAAATAGAGTTTGGTTGGAATAGGAGTTAGAAATTTTTTCCCTGTTCATGACGTCTCCCCTGCCAAATATCCAAAAATGTGAAAATTTTTATTGCAATAACTTTTGATCTAATTGAAATTTTGAAAAGCGCTACATGTATTCGCGATCAGCGTCGGATTTACATCAGAAAATAGAGTTTGGTTGGAATAGGAGTTAGAAATTTTTTCCCTGTTCATGACGTCTCCCCTGCCAAAT
>BMAO01016724.1:0-20275 GCA_019973975.1 Trichonephila clavata
ATGTTAGCTACGTTCGGTTATTATTACAAATCACATTATTGTGTCATGTTAGTTTATGTCTTGCTCATTGAATAGGTCATTCTCAATGACTGTGTCATGGGAAGCGCTAGTAATGCCATCATCATTAATAAACCTTTGTCATCTTTTGGACAGAGCAAGTTTGTTTTGCTTATGGAGTGTATTGAATGAAATTTTGATCTAATTAGTTAATATGTATATTTTAATTTTTGATTAAAAAGACAGACTTTCTATTCCTCAAATGTTATTTTATTTAAAGTTTGTTTTAATTCTTTTAACCTTTCAATCTATGGGTTTTGTTTGTAGGCATACATTTCGATTTTAATCCCATATTCTGTCATAATATTTCCTTTGTTTTCATCCTTTCATTTTCCTTATTTTGTTAACTAGAGGTAAATTAAGGTATCCGAACACGTTGAAATGACCAGTCCAGTCAAGACAGATATTTTGTTTTTATTTAGTGAATATGACTATCTTTTGAGTTTACAGAAATATACTTTATTTTGTTCTGCACTACCTAAGTAGAGTTACAATCAATTTTATAAAGTTGAAAACCAAAAGTGTTAAGGTTTTGATCTACCAGAAATGGGCATTTCTGCTCAAATCTATCATGCTTGAGTCCAATAACTCAAAATATTAGAATGTATTTCTATAAAACTTTTAAACCTGATATTTAGGTTATTTTTAGAATGTACTAAAATATGTCTTATTATATGAATACTTTGAGTTATTGCTTGTTATTTAAATAATGGTCTCATAAAATATAATATTTCTTATAAGGTTTACTCAATCACCTCTAAAATTTTCAAATTTTAAAAATTTAGCTCATTTTCTAGATAAATGCATCTAGTTTGTTTCGTAAACTTTACTAATATATTTATTACTTTTCTCTAACTGCTTTGAAGTTTTAAAATGCTCAAATTTAACTTATAGTGTGATTTTGCAAAATTCGGGTAATTTATATTAAATTTGATAGTTAAATAGTAATATTTATTGGTGTTAGTCTAAAAGATAAAGAGCATTTATAATGTTTTAGTATGCTATTTGTTAAAGTACTCGAGCAGTTCGAATACCTTAAAATGTTATTTTTGTCGTAGTCTGAAGTGTTATAAGTTAATATCTCTTTCATGTCACTATAATATCATCAGTCTTCATTTCATATAAGAATCTGTGTCTCTGCTTTATGGTAACACTTTCGAGTCGTAATGGTGCTGTACTCATAGTGAAAAGAATAAATTAGGACTTTTGGTATATTCAAATCGCCATTCTGTATTGGTTAGAATTTGATTTGGGTTTTTTTTAAAGATGAACGGGCCATTAAGTTTCAGAAAATATTGTACGACAATTAAAATTTGGTTTCGCTATTAACTTTCGAGCTTGCTCTTCTGTTGAGCATAAACGTATATCTACTCTTCTTACATTTTCTTCGTTTTCCGAATATGCTGTTATTCATTAGTTTGTAAAAATCCTTTTGAAAGTCATTTACAGCTTTAGTTCTTAACTCTGTATTGTAATGTATGTAATTTTTAAGCCAAGGCGACTGAAAAAACTTTAAACCACGATGAATTTTTTTCAAGACTAACCCTAATTTTAAATAAAGCTTTAAATTTGAATAATGGAGAATATATTTTGTTTTTGGTTCCAAAGTAGTTAAAAGTCTAGGTTCTCTACAATTAGGGGGGGGGGTTATTTTCAGGGGCAAGGGAAAAATCTGAATGATTTTCACGCAAATCGGAAGGGTAGTCAAGATACACTTCCAAGATGTAACCTACATCGGATTCATCTGATAAAATGAAAATATCCTGTTCAGTTAAGTTGCCATCACTCCAAACAAAATCTGTTCTAAGTGGATTTCTACTCAGTGAAAGGAATATGCCTACCGAATTTCAAGTCCGTAGGTTTAATAGTTTCGGAGATATCGTGATGAGTGAGTGAGTCGTTTTTCTCCTTTATATATGTCGATATAACTGTTGCTATGTATGAATGCTATTTGAGTATAAAAAGAAATAATTTAAATTAATCATATTTATTATATAAAATATGATGTAATGTTTGTTTTATTTGTCCTTCTAGTTTTATACTTAATTTTTTTCAAAAATATTAATTATACGAATGTAGCCTGACTGAAATCATATATTGAGTTTAAAAAATTAATATATAGTTAATTAATACATTACACTTGAGAAATATACTTTAATACTATTTTTGTCCTGGGGATCAGGTGTGTGTTTGTGATGGTAATTGTTTGTATGGTGTTTACACTATTCTATATTTGCTTATTTTTTTAAGAAAAAGTGTAAAAATTAATCATAGTAATAGTCATTTTACTTTGGCAGACCAGTATTTTGACGCAGAATTTTAAAAACCAAACTGGATTGTATTGTGAAGTTTTTAATATTTATCTGTTTAATTTTTATTTTCATGGAATGTTATATATATTTTTTTACTGTTGACTCTATTCATATCTACAAGTATATTTACCAGTAAAATTTTTAAAAAATTTAATTTAAGGGGTTTTTTTTTTTGGTATTATAAATGATTAACTTAAATCTAACTTGACTTTAAGTAATAAAAATTTGCTAATTTTGAAAGGCCCAGAAAAATTCTTTATGCTGTTAAATTTTTAAGCTGACCTGTTACATTTCAAAGTTTCAGGTTGCAAAAATAGAAAGTTGCAGGTTTATTTTCCGAAAGTTTTCAAAGAGATCTGTTAACAATAGGCATCTGTTTTTACATATAGATCACAGTATTCACCAAGATTATTTAAATGAAATTCATTACATGCATGATTATAATCATCTTACACTTATAGGCTCCTCATTTAGTTTATTGTAAAATTTGCTAATAGGTGGTAAACAAGAATCTTTACACTTTTCAAAACTATCAAAATAATCATACGGAAAAACTCCTTTTCTTAAAAGTAAATCTTTTTTCTGAATCAAAATAATGTTTCATATATTTAAATTCATCTTTTTAAGTGTTTTTATATCAAATTTTCCAAACAAGAAGACATGAATTTGAAAGAATCTAAAAACCTTATTTGAAAATCATTTGAAATATTTTTACTGAAGGAAATATATTTTTCTTCGGTGTTCGGAATTAAATTTATTTGCTTTTTATCATAACCTAACTCCTTAATAAAAATATGGGCGTCATACCTAGAAAGATTATGGAAGAAAACAGGCAAAAATATGGGGGTTTCATTGCTAAATTACAACTATTACAACAAGGACCATTAAATTTTTGAGTAACATGGTTATGATCCCTATCCTTTATATTGTTTTCGTGAAGGTTTGATCACAAATATAACAATTTTCAGCATTGTCATACAATTGCTTTTCTGATTCGGTAAGAGGTAATAACGGTTTTGCGTTTTTATAAATATTAATTTCTATTGCATCTTTTTCTAACTTTTAATTTCCTAACTTTTTTCTAATAAATTAATTTAATTCCGAACACAGAAAAAAAAATATTTCCTTCAGTAAAAATATTTCAAATGATTTTCAGTTAAGATTTTTAGATTCTTTCAAATTCATGTCTTCTAGTTTGGAAAATTTGATAAAAAAAACTAAAAAAAGATGAATTTAAATATATGAAACATTATTTTGATTCAGAAAAAAAATAGATTTACTTTTAAGAAAAGGAGTTTTTCCGTATGATTATTTTGATAGTTTTGAAAAGTGTAAAGATTCTTGTTTACCACCTATTAGCAAATTTTACAATAAACTAAATGAGGAGCCTATAAGTGTAAAGGATTATAATCATGCATGTAATATAATGAATTCCATTTAATAATCTTGGTGAATACTGTGATCTATATGTAAAATCAGATGCCTATTGTTAACAGATCTCTTTGAAAACTTTCGGAAAATAAACCTGCAACTTTCTATTTTTGCAACCTGAAACTTTGAAATGTAACAGGTCAGCTTAAAAATTTAACAGCATAAAGAATGTTTCTGGGCCTTTCAAAATTAGCAAATTTTTATTACTTAAAGTCAAGTTAGATTTAAGTTAATCATTTATAATACCAAAAAAAAACCCCTTAAATTAAATTTTTTTTAAATTTTACTGGTAAATATACTTGTAGGTATGAATAGAGTCAACAGTAAAAAAAATATATATAACATTCCATGAAAATAAAAATTAAACAGATAAATATTAAAAACTTCACAATACAATCCAGTTTGGTTTTTAAAATTCTGCGTCAAAATACTGGTCTGCCAAAGTAAAATGACTATTACTATGATTAATTTTTACACTTTTTCTTAAAAAATAAGCAAATATAGAATAGTGTAAACACCATACAAACAATTACCATCATAAACACACACCTGATCCCCAGCACAAAAATAGTATTAAAGTATATTTCTCAAGTGTAATGTATTAATTAACTATATATTAATTTTTTAAACTCAATATATGATTTCAGTCAGGCTACTTTCGTATAATTAATATTTTTGAAAAAAATTAAGGAAGTATAAAACTAGAAGGACAAATAAAACAAACATTACATCATATTTTATATAATAAATATGATTAATTTAAATTATTTCTTTTTATACTCAAATAGCATTCATATATAGCAACAGTTATATCGACATATATAAAGGAGAAAAACGACTCACTCACTCATCACGATATCTCCGAAACTATTAAACCTACGGACTTGAAATTCGGTAGGCATATTCCTTTCACTGAGTAGAAATCCACTTAGAACAGATTTTGTTTGGAGTGATGGCAACTTAACTGAACAGGATATTTTCATTTTATCAGATGAATCCGATGTAGGTTACATCTTGGAAGTGTATCTTGACTACCCTTCCGATTTGCGTGAAAATCATTCAGATTTTTCCCTTGCCCCTGAAAATAAACCCCCACCTAATTGTAGAGAACCTAGACTTTTAACTACTTTGGAACCAAAAACAAAATATATTCTCCATTATTCAAATTTTAAGCTTTATTTAAAATTAGGGTTAGTCTTGAAAAAAATTCATCGTGGTTTAAAGTTTTTTCAGTCGCCTTGGCTTAAAAATTACATAGATTACAATACAGAGTTAAGAACTAAAGCTGTAAATGACTTTCAAAAGGATTTTTACAAACTAATGAATAATAGCATATTTGGGAAAATGATGGAAAATGTAAGAAGAGTAGATATACGTTTATGCTCAACAGAAGAGCAAGCTCGAAAGTTAATAGCGAAACCAAATTTTAATCGTCGTACAATATTTTCTGAAAACTTAATGGCCGTTCATCTTAAAAAAAAACCCAAATCAAATTCTTGAAACCAATACAGGTAGGAATGGCGATTTTAGACTTATCAAAAGTTCTAATGTGTGTGTGTGTCTGTGTGTGTATTATTTTCACTATGAGTACATGAAGCACCGTTATGACTCGAAAGTAAGGCTCATGTATACAGACACAGATTCCTTTATATATGAAATGAAGACTGATGATATTTATAGTGACATGAAAGACGATATTAACTTATAACACTTCAGACTACGACAAAAATAACATTTTTAAGGTATTCGAACACGCTCGGAGTACTTTTTAACAAAATAGCATACTAAAACATTATAAATGCTCTTTTAGGACTCAATACCAATAAATATTACTATTTAACTATCAAAATTTAATATAAATTACCCGAATTTTGCAAAAATCACAATTATAAGTTAAATTTGAGCAATATTTTTTAAAAACTTCAAAGCAGTTAGAGAAAAAAGTAATAAACATATATTAGTAAAAGTTTTACGAAAACAAACTAGATGCATTTATCTAGAAAATGAGCTAAAATTTTTATTTTTTTTTTAAAATTTGAAAATTTTAGAGATGATTGAGTAAACATTATAAGAAATATTACATTTTTTATGAGACCATTATTTAAATAACAAGCAATAACTCAAAGTATTCATATAATAAGACATATTTTAGTACATTCTCTAAAAAATAACCTAAATATCAGGTTTAAAAAGTTTTATAGAAATACATTCGTAATATTTTGAGTTATCGGACTCGCCATGATAGATTTTGAGCAATTTAAATGCCCACTTCTGGTAGATCAAAAAACCCACACTTTTGGTTTTTCTAACTTTATAAAATTGATTGTAACTTGGCCTCTAGGTAGTGCAGAAACAAAATAAAGTATATTTCGTAAACTCAAAAGATAGCTCTATATTCAATAAAATAAAAAACAAAAATATCTGTCTTGACTGAATTGGTCATTTTCAACGTGTTCGGATACCTTAATTTACCTCTAGTTAACAAAAATGTCTTCGGGAAAATGAAAGATGAAAACAAAGGAAATATTATGACAGAATATGTAGGATTAAAATCGAAAATGTATGCCTACAAAACAAACCATAGATTGAAAAGCGGTTAAAAGGAATTAAAAAACAAACTTTAAATAATAAAATAACATTTGAGGACTAGAAAGTCTGTCTCTTTTAATCAAAAATTAAAATATGTTGACATTAACTTAATTAGATCAAAATTTCATTCAATACACTCCATAAAGCAAAAAAAATTTGCTCTGTCCAAAAAGATGACAAAAGGTTTATTAATGATGATGGCATTACTACGCTTTCCCATGGACATTGGTCATTGAGGAATTTAGACCTATTCAATGAGCAGCAAGACATAAAATCCAATGATGACACAATAATGTGATTTTTGTAATGTAAATAAAAGATTGTAATGTGAAATAGAATGCTGCTTTTGTAAATAAACAACTTACTTTGTACCTTTTTGTGTAATCCTTATACTGAAATTAATTTTACAATTTGTTGTTCTCCTGTAATGTATGTGTGTGTATATATATATACGATTGTAATGTAAAACGCAATACAAGATGTTGATTTCTGCATAAACAATTTACTTTGTATCTTTACTGTGTATGTGTAATCATTATACCGAATTAAAATTTACAATTTGTTATTAAAGCAATGTATAATAAATGTTTTTTTTATTTCTATTCAATTAAGAAAAAAATAATTTAACTAAATGGTTATTGCAATGAATAGTTATACAATTTATACTCTTTGGAAAAGGCAAAGAGTTTGCTTTAAACACATAAACATAAATTTTTCTTTACTTTTATACAAGATATATTTAAAATATCAGTTATGGTTAACATACTAAGATAATTTGTTTGAAAGACGTATATTGATATTTATCTTTTAAAATGAAACTATTTCAACATAAATTAAACTAGAAAGCAGTATGAAAAAAAAAATTAACAATATAACCGTATAACCCCCCCCCCCCACCTTTTTCAGATTTATAAAAATAAACTTTTTGAAGCCAAATCTTGTCGCAAACTTATACAAAATATTTATACAGTATTTTTTTTTCTTGCTTTTGTATGAAATGTATTTAAAATATCATTTACGATTAAACATTCTGAGAATTTTTTTTTAAATATACACACACTTATTTTTAAAAAGAAAGTATCTCAACATAATTTTATTCATATTGTTTGTTAGTTTAATTTAACTCAAATTAAACATTTAAAAATCATTTTATTCAGATCCTCATAATATTCAAAATAATCAGGTGGATATAACATTTCTCTTACTTTTAAAATATTATCTAAGCAAAGATTTTCCAAAAATTCTTCAGTTACATAATTTGTAAGTTCAAAAATAAAAAGTGCTCATTTTTTTTCAAAAAAAGATTATAAAAAACATTCAAGAAAGCGATTTAAATTTTTTTATTTCTATTCAATTAAGAAAAAAATAATTTAACTAAATGGTTATTGCAATGAATAGTTATACAATTTATACTCTTTGGAAAAGGCAAAGAGTTTGCTTTAAACACATAAACATAAATTTTTCCTTACTTTTATACAAAATATATATAAAATATCACTTATGCTTAACATACTAAGATAATTTGTTTGAAAGACGTATACTGATATTTATCTTTTAAAATGAAGCTATTTCAACATAAATTAAACTAGAAAGCAGTATGAATAAAATTAACAATATAAACCATATTTATAAAAAAACATTTTTTTCTTCAGATTTATAAAAATAAACTTTTTAAACCCAACAATGTATCCATCCTCTAAGCATTGAGATAATTTCTGACGTAGAATTCAGTCGCCGTCTTGTAGAATCAAGATCAGACAAGCTAAGACAAGTTCAATCGTAAACCGTTCACACGCTGATTACGAGTATTCTACGTCACATTTTTACTGTGTATGTGTAATCATTATACCGAATTAAAATTTACAAATTATTAAAATAATATAAATGAAATATTTTTTTATTTCATTTTAATTAAGAAAATGTCGCCATCTGCTTCGCCTGCAAAAATAAATTCATGAGATTATAAACCTAAGTTTTCTTCAGGTCTGCGTGCCTTCATAGGACAATAGTTAGCGTAACTGAAAAACTATTGTCCTATGGAGACATTTTGTTCTGGATCTGTGAGTTTAAATCTGGATTTATTATTTTCTTTATTTGAGCGGTTATTTTTTCAATCATTTTAAAATCTAATAATTAGTGTATAGTTTAACCAATAGGTGGCGCCATGAGCACTTTAAACATTCCTGGACAATTTTTTTACACATTTAAAAAACAACTCAACTTAGCAGCAGGAGGAAAACAACTCAACTCCCCCATCAACTCGAAAACCAAAACCATAGCAGGAGGGAAACAACTCAACTCCACGCCGCCACCGCGCCTGCGCCTTTACAGCAGAATCGGCTTTTCTTACCTACTCAAGCGTGTTACAAATCCAGCAACGGCAGAGTGCACAATGTCCACCTGTATACATGACAGCTCTCAGTGGATATAGTCTTTCAATTCCTACAGATTGGATGGACGGGATTAATTCAACTGGGAATTTTAATATCCCCACAGCCAAAAGTCTACTTAAATCAGATCTGGAGACGAGGATTCCGTGTAAACTAGCAACGTTTGCTAATGATTCTTAGACTTGGTCGTCCGTATCTTACACGATCCTTGATCAATGCAGTTTCCTTAAATTGCTGAATAAGCTTTATGAGGCGTACCACTATTGAAGGCCCATTTCCAGTCTTCAAATTTTTCCGAAGTCGCTGAATCCTTGTTCATGAAAAACAGCTTCACCAACAAAGCTTTGTCTTTCTCGCTCAGCATCCTTGTTTACTTAGTTGGCACGCAACGGAGATCTGGATCAAGAGCCTCAGTATTTGTAAATGCCTGTCTCATTTGCGTATTTCCAACTCAGTCGTTTGTCAACGAGCGCCATCGGTCGGCAGTGTTTTTTTTCTTATCTTAAAATAAAATCCCGTGACTTATCGATGCTAAACCTGCAAACCATTTTTTATTTTGTTTAATTTTCCGGGTTTTATTAACTTTTAAAGTCTGTACTGACTTTTTTGCCCACCCGGTATTTCTCTAGTAATCATATAACAATTTTCTATCGAATTTTCAATTTTTTTTATATTTTCGTAAAATAAAATATAATGTAAAATAAAAATAATAATTTTAACGAAACCAAGTTACATATTAACGCACAACGCTTGGTCATAACATCAGTTTATAGCATTAAAATACTTAACTTTTAAAAGTAAACGAAAATGAAAAAAATAATTCCATTTTTCGCAGAATTTTCAAAAAAACAAAAAAATTATCATATAAAGAGAAAAAAAAATTTTTATCCCCCCTCTTCCACCTAAATTTTAATGGAAATAGCGAATTCTTCGCCTTAAGATTTTGCGATGAAAAGAAATACAGTGGCATTACTTTGTCCACTGCGGCAAAACAAAAAGTTAATTTTCCTTCGAAAAATATATTTCTTTTCTCTTTGAAAGTCAATAAAAAGAAGAAAAAAGTCAACATACAGTCTGTAGCAATGTATAACTGAGAAAAACATTCGGTTTTGTTATTTTCATCTTACGAGTTACCATCGGCGAACAGATAAATCCAACAGAAGTATACACCCCATTTGTTCCCTAAAAATAACCAAAAATTAAAAGTTTTTAAAAAAGAAGAAAAATATGAAGCCAATTGGTTTCAAAGAAACTTTTTTTTGAGGAAAGAAAGAAGAAAAATATCTCAAAGAGAAAGCTTATGAAATGAAATTTAGACTTAAAAGTGTATTGGCAGATAGAAAGTGTGATATTCCCATTCGTTCAAATATATATAAAGATGCTGGGGGATTTTTTTAACTGTCACGACAAATAATTAATAGAACTTTACAAGATTAGATACAACAAAAACTAATAGAGAGAATAAAATATTCTTACCTTGGGGTCTGTAATTAATGTTTCCTTCTCCATTTTTGTAACTTTTTTTAACCTTTACTCAATTATAATATTTTTACAATATTCCTTCATTATTATCCGTACTAACTGCTTTTTCATCGTAAATTATAAGAAATGAGTAAATTCTACTTTTTTTACTAGATCAGTGAAGTTGGTATTTTTAAATTCCTTGTAATTTTCAAATAAATGAATTACAAGAGATTTCAGAATTTTAATAATGTAAGACAGTGGTCCAAACTGTGTTTCGCGGAACCCTGGTGTTCCACGAGTCACAATAAAAAAATCGAAGAAATAAATATGTAATGCAAAATGGATTCACGTTCCCTATGAAGTTTTTTCGTTGCAAGTATCTAAAGCCCATCATCCCTCCCCCCACCTATTCATTAACACTAAAAATTTTATTTAAATATAATAACTTTATTTTGCAACACTTTTTAAACTTTTATTATTAAAATGATGAAAGCACATTAAAATATTTTATCTTTAAAAAATATACTTCCTACTAGATTGTGAATATTTATTGTTTACTGTCTCAGCATCCACGAGATAATTTTAAACTAGTTTGTAAAACTAAATAGTTTTCTAATGGAATATGCACCTTTTTTGCATTTGTGGGGAAAACACCTATAATGAAGGAGAGGAATCAATTTATCAACAGATTCAATGTTAAAATTCAAATTTAAGCAAGAACACCTTCTAAATTTTAGGTTACAAATTCATACAAAATAATAGAGAATTCTTACGCAGGTAAAAACATTTTAATACCATTCAGAACATTGTGTTTAAATGAAATATATTTCTCAACGTAAGTGGCTACAAAAGCCAAGTATAAAAACAAATTAAACTCAGAATATGTAATGTGATTGCATTTAATCTCAATTGACCAAGACATCAACACTGTATGTGAAAAAAAAGGCAAATACTTGTCTGAGTTATTAATTATAATACAGATAGGTGACACTTGTGTCATAAATGAATATTATTAATGAGTAAATTATATTAAAAAAATAGATTAGAATCTTTTAATGAATGACAATAATATTTTTTAATTTCCTTTAATTAAAGTACCTATAATATGTCAATCTACTTTAAATATTATTTTGAGATACATTCTTCGAAGTATGTGTATGAAATGGGGTTCCACGAAAGCACTGTCCAGTTCTAGAAGTTTCGTCAGTTGAAAATTATGAAGACCACTAATGGTATGACGTAGTATATTTTACAGTATATTATCCAAATGTCTCCTTTAAAGTTATTAGTATTAAAGCTAATGTTTCAATGAGTGATAGTGATATTAATTCTTTGCACTCGTGTCTCGTGCTGGAGATAACAATACTCTGATACATACTGTAGATCAGAGGCGTTATGAAGATTGGGGCTCCTTGCAAAGTCAGTTTTTTGGCTCCATGTCGGATTTTACAAAGAACTTGATATCAATCTGGCTTTGAGCTCCATAGAATCCCGAGTCTCCCCACGATAAGAGGGTGACCTTTACGCCACTGCTATTGATGCATTGTTAAATAATTATAAAACAATTTGCGGCATTTGAGTTCTTATTAAAACAGTTTTCTAAACTTGGTTTATATATCAAAACAATTTGCGGTTACGAGATTTGCCCTGAATTTTTTTCAATTTGTCTAATTCAGTATAGGTACATTTATTTTCGAATCTAAAATGAATTAAGAAAACGTGCTGGATAGCAACAGTTTTAATTGACTTATACAGGTGTGCGAATTCTCATGATAGAGTGCTACTACTAACCATATTTTATACTTAAGTTAGTTCTTTCTTTAGCAGGAAATTTCAGTAAAAAGCAATTTAAAAATGTGATTAACCATCAGAAACAGACGACGGAAAAATATACATTTGAAAGACAAAACAATGATTGTATTGTATATTCAAAAAGATAAGCAAAGAGCGGAAGAAAGACAATAAATTTATTTTTAAAATACTTGAGAGAACCATTCTTTCCTGCACTTTGGACGTTCTTTTAAGTAGTACTATACTTTAAAATATCTTAAGAATTATCACGAAGTAGGATTCAAACGCTCCACGGACTGAGTTTATAAATAAAACAACATTACCAATTAAACTCTTGTAACTCATCCACCTTCGAAATAAGATCCCTGAGAAAGACAGAGTTGCCAGAGACTTAAGCAACAAAGTAGCACGAAGATGGGGAAAACGTAGCAAAAATAGCGAATCGATTTTCACTCGCAATTCATAAATATATATATTTTCTTAAATTTGAAAATTCTGTAAAACTGTTCTAAAAATACATTAAAATGCTTTAATTATTTAAAATACATTCAAATTCTTCATGCTCAATATCGTGATCTGATGTGTCCATTTTACAAATTCCTTCAAGCATTTGTAGCGATTATGGTACACTAAAAATCCTCCTCCTATCCAATTTTTTATTGGCTTATTTGATACCTCGAATCCTTAGAAGCCATGCCTGCAAAATTTCAAAGCATTACCTGGATTTTTATCAAGTTATGCAGCAATATTTAATGCTGGACAGCAACTACCACGCCCACATTTCAGATAATTTGCTAGAAAAGAGCCTGATAAAAAAATGAATTAATTATTTTCTATCGCGCGTAAATGAGACTGACATTATATATGCAGTAACAAATCATTTTTAGAAAGAATTGTGCAATTCATGCAAAAATTCTAGTTTGCGTCTTGTTTATTGGGGGGGGGAGAGCAAATGGATTTGGTTTATTTAAGAATTAAGTTGTCAAGATTTAAAAGTTGTGCGTGCTTTTTATGATATTATTATGAATGAAATTAAAACTGCCAAACGGATTCTCCCAAAGCACAAATACTAAATCTCATTATGATAACTCATATACTTAAAAATCTAACTTGCAAGAATAGAAAAACTCTCCCATTTTTATATATTTGTTTTTGGTGATATATATATAGTGATATATATGTTTTTGGTGATATATATAGTGATATATATATGTTTTTGGTGATATATATATATATAGTGATATATATATTTTTTTGATATATATATAGTGATATATATATATGTTTTTGGTGATATATATATATATTTTTTTTGTGATATATATTATGTATATATTTGGTGATTATATATAGTGATATATATGTTTTTGGTATATATATTTATTTTTTTTTATATTATTATTATTTTTTGGTGATATATATATATGTATATATATATGGTGATATATATATGTATATATTGGTGATATATATATATGTTTATATGGTGATATATATATGTATATTTTTGGTGATATATATATATGTTTATATTTGTGATATATTATTTTTTTTATTTTTTTTTTATTTTTTTTTTTTTTTTTATTTTATTTTTTGGTGATATATATATTTTTTATATATATTATATATTATATTGGTGATATATATATATGTGATTTTATATGGTTATATCTAATATATAAAATTCTCGTGTAACCAAACTCCTCCGAAACGACTAGACCAAATCTTACGAAATTTTGTGCGAATATTCAGTAGGTCTGAGAATAGGACGTAAACTATTTTTCATTCCGATATTGTAATTAGTTGAAAAGGTATTAATTAAAAACCTTAAAACGCCTAATTGTTTTACTCCTGCGGGTTGTTTACTTGGCATATCTTCCATTCCGTTTCGGCCGAGCGGTGGTCCGACGTTTTACACCATCTTAAAATTGCCATCCAATTTTTACTGTTGAAATTAGACAAAAAATAATTACAGAATCGGAAAGATCATTTATTTCGCCGCAATACGGTATAATGTTTTCTGCAAAATAATGATATTTTTTATTTTTTAAGAATTTTTTAAAAAAGGGTTAAAACTGATGCGTTTTTATGCAAATTATTTCTAAATTGTTGCGTATGAATTTGTTTTCGGGTTATTAAAACGATATTCTACACTAAATAATTTCAAGCCTTTCTCTTTTAGATCCAGTCAATTAAAAAATAAAATTCCCGAAACTTTTTAAGAATTTTTAAAAATCAGTCCAAATTTTTACTAAACATTAAATTACTTCTTCATTTATGAAGGTAATCGCACGAAACCTTTTTTCCGAATGTAAAAGAATATTATCCGTAATCTGTACGAAGATTAAAAAAATTGCTTAAAAATTACGGATTTAAAAAAAATTATGATTTTCGTAAAAAAACCATTTTTGCGAGAAATAATTTAAACGGTATTTTTTGTTCATTTTTTATTTCAAAATACTTTATTTTTGCAATTAATTTGTGCAGTTTGAAAGCATTAACTTAAAAATTATGCCCTGAAAATAAAAAAATTAATAAAAAATACGCGATTTTACATTTAGCCAAACGGCGTCGAAAAATAGTTTTGCGCCAAAGACCTTTGAACTGTTTCACCGTCGACCGCATCTAACTTAAGGGTTACACTAAAAAGTTCTGCCTTAAACAGGGGGAAATCAGTAAATTTGGCGAGTAAAAAAAAAATGCGAGTGAAAAAGTTATTTTTTCGTCAATTTTTCTTTATATAATTTTCAAAATTAAATAACTATATATGTAAGATTAAGATGATAAAATGCATTCAATGCATTTCTGAGATTCATTTAAAATATTTATCAGTATCAAAATTTTTGTTCTCTTTCATAAAACTTATACATTAGGCATTATTTTAAAGTAAACTATAAATCTTTTTTTGACATATAATTTCATAATAAAAACGCAAAATTTGCCCATTTCAAATTTTTTTTTTTTGAATTCAGTTAAATAAGCATAACTTCCTTAGAGAAAAAAAAGCTATGTTCAAATAAAAAATCCTTCATTATTAATTGCGTGTTGTTAATATATCAAAAATCACTAAATTGGCATGTCACAATTAATTGCTAACTGAATATTTTTAATCAATATTAGTATAAAATAATTTTTTTTGTATTTTATAATTTCTTCTAAAATGAATAAATATAGATGAATTTAAATGAAAATGATTTTTAAAAAGTTCATTGATCATTTAGAATCAGTGATTAAAGAAATAAAATGCCGAAAAATTTTTTTTTTTTAAGAAATTTAAAAAAAACCTTTTTTTTTACAAAACAATTATATTTTGCATATTTTATAATTTTTTTCTAAAATGAATCAAAATCATTGCGTTGAAATAAAAATAATTTTTAAAACATTTAGAATCAGTGACTTAAAAAATAAAAAGCCAAAAACTTTTTTGAACAAATTTTAACCAAACACTCAAAATACTTAAAACATTCATTTAATAATTTCTTCTTTTATAAAGATAATTGCATGGAACTTTTTTCCCGTGTGTCGAACATTTCAAAATATCCTCACAATTTTACTTCAAGATTTAAAATAGTAGTAAAATTTTGTAGTTGGAAAAATTTCTACTTTTCTGTCTTTTTTCAACATACAACTATTTTAAATAAGGCTACATTTTCGTTTCCGGGGACTTAAAAATTGCAACGAAAGAATTGAAAAGTGAGTGAGTGATTTATAAATTCGCACTGTTCGCATATTCGAGGGTTTTAGGTGACGGACCTCGAAATTTTCAACCATGGTCAAGTGACGAGGACGACACCTAAGCATTTACCCACCTCTCCTAAGTACCACACCACACCAACGCCAGAACAAATTTCGAAAGCTGGAGTTTTAATGTCATAGTTAAAGAAATCACTCACATCGCGCATACACACACATAAGTGCTATTGTCCTGAGAGAAACAGGAAATTTCCATGGGGATTAAGTTATTCACTGGTAAAAGACCGTGCAACGCCGGGCTAAGCGGAGAGGAAAGAAACAAAGAAGTAAAAGTAATTTCGAGAAATAATATTGCAAGTGCTGATTTTGTGAAGAGAAGGGAAAATATGTTAAACAAGAAAGCCATGACACGCACTCACGGGCCCTACACTCACATCGTACGCGTCACACCCACACAAAAGTGCTGGCGTCAGAAAGAAAGGAGTAAATTAACATGAGGATTAAGTTATACTCGGTAAAAGCCCGTGCAACGCCGGGCCGGGTCAGCTAGTAATATATAAAATTCTCGTGTCACAGTGTTTGTAGCCAAACTCCTCCGAAACGACTAGACCAAATCTTATGAAATTTTGTGTGTATATTCAGTAGGTCTGAGAATAGGACGTAAACTATTTTTCATTCCGATATTGCATTTAGTTGAGAAGATATTAATTAAAAACCTTAAAATGCCTAATTGTTTTACTCCTGAAGGTTGTTTATTTGGCTAAACTTCAATTCCGTTTCGGTCGAACGAAGATCCCCACTTTTTCGACCATTTTAAAATAGCTATCCAATTTTTGCTTTTGAAATAAGACAAAAAATATTACAGAATCAGAAAAATCATTTATTTCGCCACAATACGGTATAATATTTTTTAGAAAATAATATTTTTTATTTTTTAAGATTTTTTTAAAAAAGTGTTAAAATTGATGCGTTTTTATCAAAATTATTTCTAAATCGTTGCGTATGAATTTATTTTCGTGTTATGAAAACGATATTCTACATTAAATAACTTCAAGCCTTTTTCTTTTAGAACCAATCCTTTCAAAAATAAGATGCCCCAAACATTTTTTTTACGATTTTTCGAAAAATTGTCAAAATTTTTAACTCAACATTGAAGAACTAAGCGGAGAGGAAAGAAACAAAGAAGTAAAAGTAATTTCGAAAAATAATATTGGAAGTGCTTATTTTGTCAAAAGAAGAGAAAATGTTAAATGAGAAAGCCATGATACGCACTCACGGACCATGCACTCACATAGTACGCGTCACACCCACACAGATGTGCTGGTGAGGAGGAAATTAACATGGGGATTAAGTTATACCCTCGGTAAAAGCCCGTGCAACGCCGGGCCGGGTCAGCTAGTATATATATATTGTTTTTGGTGATATATATTGTTTTTGGGTTACATATATTGTTTTTGGTACATATATGTATTGTTTTTTTGTGATATATATATGTATTGTTTTTTGTGATATATATATGTATTGTTTTTTGTGATATATATATGTATTGTTTTTTGTGATATATATATGTATTGTTTTTTGTGATATATATATATGTATTGTTTTTTGTGATATATATATATGTATTGTTTTTGGTGATATATATATGTATTGTTTTTGGTGATATATATATATGTATTGTTTTTGGTGATATATATATGTATTGTTTTTGGTGATATATATATATGTATTGTTTTTGGTGATATATATATGTATTGTTTTTGGTGATATATATATATATGTATTGTTTTTGGTGATATATATATATATATGTATTGTTTTTTGGTGATATATATATATGTATTGTTTTTTGGTGATATATATATATATATGTATTGTTTTGGTGATATATATATATATATGTATTGTTTTTGGTGATATATATATATATGTATTGTTTTTGGTGATATATGTATTTTTGGTGATAATATATATCACTAAAACAATACATATATATATCACCCAAAAACAATACATATTTATATCCGTCAAAAATGTCTTCAATGAGGGGTAGTGGAAATCTTTGTTTAATCGTTTTAGAATTAAGAGCACGAAAATCAACACAGAGTCTAGTTGACTGGTCTTTTTTCTTGACAAGAACTAAAGGTGCGGCAAAATTAGATGAACTTGGGGAAATTATTCCATCCGACAGCCATTGGTCAATTTGGTTTTCGACGATAATTTTTTCCGCTTGACTTAATCTTTTAAGACGTAACGCGATGGGTGTGTCATCAGAAAGGATAATTTGCATCTGTAAGTTTGTATCTTTAATTTTATTTGGTTTGTAAGATTGGATAAGGTTTTCAACTTCGCGACGCGTATCAACGTTCAAAATATGCGATAAAATCTACTTGAGGATAAGTTACATTTAAATTTGATAAATAACAATCCTTATTTTGAAAAAACAAAGAGAGCGATTCGTTTTTATTATTAACTGATAAAGAATTACAATCGCTTATTTTCAATTCGGAAAAAGATTTGTTTACGTTAGCTTCGCGCTGAAAATCAGTTACATAACATGTTTGATCGGATTTGGGCTGTGACGTCAGTTCATATTTCTTATTTTCTTTTTCATCGAATAATTTCTGTTTTGAAGAGTTTAACGATTCTTTTTTATTCATTGGGTGTTTTACATTACTCGCGCTGTGAATGTTTGGAAATCGATTTGAGCCATTTGGCCTTGAACCTTCGCCGGAATGATTTGGGATAGTTTGCGGTGCAAAAGAATGCAAGCTCGACATATTTTGGCTAGCGAAATTATGTTGTCTATCATTTTTATTTTTAGGCGAAAGAATGTTCTTAGAATGAGAAGTAGGATTTTTTTCTGAAATCCGTGCATTTTCTTTTTCTGCTTTATTTAAATCATCAAAAATATTAGGCGGAACTATTAAATCACAATACAATTTATTACAGACAGCTGCAGTTACTATTATCGGGTTTTCACGAAAACTTGGAAGAGCTAATTTAATTTTAGTAAGTTCAGCTTGAATTTCATTTCCGAAAGCACATGTTAATTGAACAGTTCCTAAAGATTTTGTTTCGGGTGGAATGAGGGAGGATTTCACACACACAATATTCGCTCCCGAATCGATTAAAGTTTTCACGATTTTATCATTAACAAAAATATTTTCGTATTGCAATTCATGTAAGGATTCATTAAACATTTTACCTTCGACTTTACAAACAGGACCGTGATTTGAATTAGGTCTAGAATTGAAATGAGTTTCGTTTCTGTGAGAACCACTACGTCGGTTATTTGTTGAAGTGTTTGTTGAAAAATTTGTGAAATTTTTATCACGAGAGTTGTGGCGATTAAAGCCCTGAGACGAGTTATATTTTTGTTTTTTGCTGTCATACGGCGGTTGATGGTGTGTGTTGTCGGAATACGACTTTCGCTTTGCTACGAAGAAAACATCGCATTCCCTAGCCAATTCAGTAGGCTTAAACCAAGATTCGTTTTGGCGTATCGCGATATGTTGTTGCGTTTCTCGATCGAGGGTGGAAAATAATTTGTCGGCTATCATTAACTCACACAAAGTTTTAAAATCATTCGCATTACGAAGTTTACAATAATATTCAAAAGAACTTGTTAATCGTGACGAAAACTGTACGTGCGATTCGTTTGGCAATCGTTGAGCCCTACGGAAATTAATTATGCATTCTTGTGGGGTTGGTTGGAATTCTCGTAAAATAATGTGTTTAACTTTCTCGTAATCTTGGAGTTCGTTTTCGGGGATATAAAGTAAAATACTGTTAGCTTTTTCACCGAGAATATTAATTAAGATCTCTGATTTTAATTCCTGTGGAACATTTTTGGTTGTAAACGCACGTTCAAGTGAATGAAAAAATAAATTATAATTTTCAGGTTTAGAAGGAACTGGCATACTAAGGGTCTTAACGGATTTAATTAGACTTTCTAAAAGGTTAGTAGACGGTGTTTCGAATGTTGCAGTAGTATTGTTTGAATTATTAGAATTTATAGCGGAGTTTATTTTCGCGAGTTCAATTTCTTTTTGAAGTTGAATGATTTTTTGGGCCGTTTGCTCGGCTTCTTTTTTCACTAGTTCTGCTTGTTTTTTTTCTAGTTCTGACTCTTTCGTTCCTCGACGAGTAAATTAAGCATATCCTTAACGAATTCAGGTTCGTTTTTGAAAGTGTCAGTTTGTTCGATAAGTGCTTTTAAATTCACAAGCGTAGCATTTTCTGGGACAGTAACACCTAGTTCTTCAGCGGCGGTTATTAGATATTCTTTCTTAGTATTTCGATACATGCTGAATAAAAAAAGTTTGATCCTACCTGATTGGACGATATCGGAGTGTTTGTAGACTGCAGATAGACTTCGCTTATAAAAGCTATCCGTTTGCGATGAGTTCACTTTTCACGGCGATGATTGGAGATACGAAGCAGATGGAGTTTACACTCTTGATGCGATGAATAGGCGGGGAAATTGGCATTTTTGTTTCACTGCAACACTTGGACGATGCCGAAGAGACTTTTTGGTTGAGTCTC